>PPHD01027300.1:0-11210 GCA_002909625.1 Bambusicola thoracicus
GGCATCTGCTGCCAACAAGGTTCTGGCCTCCCATGGAACCTGTGATGAGCTCCATCGCACTGGGAGCAGGACGCGCCCTGTGCCCTTCCCTGTGGCTTGTCCCAGGAAGATTCTGGCTGTAGCCATAGCTGTCAAAAACACAGCTGCTAGCCCACCTGTGCCATCCTGCAGCAGCCCTCATTAGTCAGGTGGGCTGTGAGCAACCTCATCTCATCTGCTGTTATGTTGGTGGCTTCTCCCTTCTCATTAAAAGATGAGGCACTGCTCAGTCATTACTGTTTAAAGTAAAATGATGGTGAAATACTGCATCAGATCCTCAACAGGTGCTACACTGACAGTCCTGTGCCATCAGATATAATACCCAGTCTTGTCAAACTGTAATAGCCTCAAAAACTTAAGGGGAGCTGTACCCGATCACACCAACCACTCAAGTCAGTCCAGCATTGCAAATTCAACAGAAGGCTGTGTAGTTCAAACACCTGACAGGCAGTCGGTGGACTTAAATTTTACTGCAAGATAAACCACACAGACATAGGCAGCTCCTAAATAACCAACCTGAGAGCTTGAATTGTTCAAAATCAGCCTCTTTGCTATGCAACGTGCTAGGCACCAAGCTGAGCATTTGGACCAAGTCAGCAGGACCAGAATGAGACAAAGCTGGGGGACAAATCACATGGTGTCCTTGACGCCACAGGGAATTTCACACGGCTAGCAACAACCCTCACTGTAACTACTTCGGGGAATGAGGTAGATCACCCATATTTTAGGTTATGAAGCACATTTTCAGGGCTTGAAGTCAGTGCTGTATCATTACAGCGCTCCATCCAGACTGTGTCTGGAGTCACGTTATGCAGAGAAAGCAAACAGAGCCTCACCATCTTATTTTTGTTATGTTTCATTTTTTTCCCCCTAGAGTAGAATAGATTGTGGTAAGAGCTTGCTGTAACAAAAAGTAATATCTAGCCAACTAATGCTGAGTTCCAGAACAGTTGGGAAACAGCTTGGGACATTTCCAACTCTGCTCTGTAGTTCTCCAAAGACTTTCTGCCCCCTGCTTTTCAGATATGTGGGAAGAGTGGGCAGTACCATCTGCTTTTGATAGAGGCTGGCTCGAGGCTGTGCTAAGATATTCACAAGTACAGATACGTTGTGAATAAATGTCTCATGGTTTAATTGCCGAGCAGGGCACTTTGACTGCATGGTGGGGAGGAGCATTATTTCAGCTCAGCACCCTCCCAGCACATGAAAAATGAAGGCCCAGAAAAACCTGGCAGACAACCCCTGCCAGAAAAACAAATCTTCAGAGAGATTTGAGGTTATCAACGAGATGCTGAGATGTGCATGCAGCTCTTTTCCTGTGAGGCAGCCAGGATTTTGGACAGCAGTACTTTGCCAACAGCAATGGGAGCTGGGTTCACCCGGAGAGCAGACATTTGCCAAAATGAACAAAAGCAGCTCATGCCAGCACTGGGAACAAACCTCTGCTGTCTGAGGAGGAAACCTGTGGCTTAGCCATTAGATCATGCTGTTTTTCATACAAAATGGCTTCATTTTTTTTTCCATTTAGCGAGCAGAAAATGGTAAAACTCACCTATGAGATTAAAAAAAATAGACAGCTCTTTAAATTTAGGGCAACATGAGACCTTGAGATGAGAAAGCCGTGAAAAAAACACATTACTGGCCCACAGCTTTTAATACTGGTCTTTTAGGGCCAATTGTTGTAGTAAGTGTTGCTTTCTTCAGTGACTAACTTTTTTTTTTTTTCATGGTCACAACTAGTTCTCAAACTGTTTAGCACCGGTACCTTACAAAGGTAACATCCTGTCAGTAACATTCATGTGCATGTACAGAACAAGGAAGATTACTAAAACCCTGAAATCAACTACCCCAACCAGCCCATCTCACCCCGGCCCCCCAAGATGTTGTCTCCCACTTCTCCAAGCCAGGACTTCTGCATGTCCCAACCACAGGCACCGACTGAGCCAAGTGTTTACAGCTTACCTTATTACCCTTACGAGATCATGGAAGGCCTTGTCAACATTTAGAGGTGGGTCCTTGGCACTAGTTTCTATGTATGGAATCTGAAGGAGAGAAGCATACCGTGAAAGAGGTAAGTATCAGCTTATATGTCAGAAACAAATCAGTTTCAAAATGAAAAACACTCCACAAGATGGAGAAACAGGGTGTCCAGGACACCAGAGAAGTACCAGTAAACAAAATGTTGTCATGACACTGCTATCAACATCTTCATACTTAAAGAAAGCTTGGATTTGGGGAAGTGATCACAAGACTGCATGTAGCCAGATGTTCTCTCTTCCTAGGTTGTGTTTGTAGACACAGCAATTGCCAGCAGTGATTGAAAGATGAGCACTTGCCAAAAATTCTTGTTTGCCACATCTTATTAGGACAACGGCATGAATATTTCATGACTAAAACTCCCCTTTGGTGTAAAATGATCTTCTTCTTCAAAGTCTAACGAACAGATGGAGCCTCCTAGAGCACTTGTCCAGCACGCTGCCAGATTGATAAAACTGCCCTCTTATGAAGCATTTACATGCACATCCTTTTCCAAAGTGCGCACATACAGATGGGTGCAACGTGTTGTGCTGTAGTTTCAGTATACTGGCTCTTACAGCAGCGAGCTTCCTCGGGGAGGGGAGGGAATGAATCTGCCCCGCCAACTCCCATTGTGCCTTGTTTAGAAACAGAACAGTTTGCCATCTAGGCACAGCAAGCTGCCAAAAGGTCTCAGGCTTGTTTGCTTTTACCTTTACCTTTTTATTATGCACCTCCCACGGGAGTTGTTGCCTCCCTCTGGGTATTCAGGACTTCTGGCACTTAGAGGTCATTAGTGAAGTATCGTGTGATCTACACCAATCCAAGAGCAATTTCTCAGGCTAAACTCGTGTGAATAATGCCGAGCTAGGACGGTAGGCCAGATTTATATAGACTTCACAACCCTGTAACTTCATTATCTTTCACAAGTTTATTCCATGTGAGCACTTGTGTATATTTCTTAACTCCTGACTCTGCCTTTGCAGTCCAAGAGGTTGTGCCTTATTCCCTCATTTTGAACATTCACATTTCTCACTGTTTGCAGACAGCTTGTACATGTGACTTTATGACAGCCACAGATCTGCTGTAGCCTGGCATGCAGCAGAGCTTCAAGTTCCAGTAACGAACTGACCCTACGCTGAGGGAACTCTATAGCTACTGCTTTGTGGTAGACAAAAACGCAATTGCAAATGTTCAATTCTAAGAAAAATACTTTCATTCAGCTCCATATAAGCAGGTAATTCAATTCTGAATGCCTGTAATGGTATTTAAAACAAGCAATTAAACAATTTTACAGACTTACATTATGTTTTGTTGCCATTTCTCTTCCCTGTTCTCTGGTAATTTTCCGTAAATGCATTAGATCGACTTTGTTTGCCACCAGAATCATTGGAAAGGACTCCCTGGAAAAAAAGAAAGAACAGTTATTAGTGTTTTGCATTGTAGCCTGCTAAGTCTAAGTTTCACTTTCTAATACTGACATCAAGCATTTTCAGCTACAGATGTACCGTGTAATTATAAAGAAATATAAAGACAGATCATACAAATGTACAGCAGCCCCCAGACTGAACTACTATGCACGTTCATAAAAATTTACCTTGACAACATGCACACATCCACCCTTATTTCACAGGCATTTCAGGAGCTTATTAAGTGCCATTATAATGCTGGGTAACGGAGTGAATCCAGCTAAATGAACTACAGTTAGTCTGCCACTATAAAAGGAAATTAACGGAGGCATGGAAGCAAATCTTGAACAGAGAAACAGGACTCTTTCATAACAGTTAAGGCATCTCAGTAGCTGCATACCTTACAGCTGCTCATCACTGCAAGGTAACAAAAAAAAAGTCAGAGGAATTGGTGTCAGTTCACGTCCTGGTGGAGAACAGCACAATGCTTATCCACTGAAAGCAAACAGGGGAAAAAAAAAAGACAGACCTGTGGAGTTCACACTTAGGGAAACATCAAATTGGGAAGAAAATACTGGGGGCAACAACTGTAATTACCCCAAGACCAGCAGTGGTAGCTGGGAGGAGGCTGGTGTGAACCCAGTCTTGCTACACTTCCAGATACTATTATCTACCATCTTCTGCTTCTCATCATAGAGCAGAAGCATGATGAACAACAGTTTTTCTGTACCAAAACCATCTTGCTTGGTATTACTACTCAGTATTTCTTTAACTGAACCAGACATATAAGCAATTGTCTTCAGACACTGCAAGGGAAGAGCTGTGTGTAAGGCTTTCCTGACAAGGTGTGTGGATGATGGTAAAGGTCTGTGTAGCTCCAGAGATTACATTGAGCCAGATCATGCTATGGGAGGTGCTGGCAGCACAGCTTCTTCCTGCTCCACCTCCCATAGGAGAGCCTCTCCTCCAGCTGCATTACATAGAGCAAAGCTGTGCTGCGTGGCCTTTACCCACTGCTATGAAGGAGGTAACTGCCAATAACTGATGCTTACTGCAGCATTATTCTCTTATACTTAACTTTAAACCCTCCTAAAATGATTCCAGTGTTCTCTGCTGTAACGGAGCTGATTTTATTAGAGTAAGGAGCAGCTGGCTGCACTCACTGCTGCATAAAAGACTTCCCTGGATTTGCAAACAGAGTTTCTGTGTCATTTTTCATTGAGACGATAAGGGCTCCATCTTCTCCCTGGCGTGTTGCCCATTGCTCTGGCTGGAAATGCACTGTACTGTATTCTGTATTTTAAAGGGGTCTTACAGTTATTGATTCCGATAACGTGGATTTGATTTAACATTTACACCTGAGCACTGATACATCTTTACTCTGATTATTCCGGACCAAAACACTTGCTTGGATCATTTGATTCCTTTTGGCTCACGGCACACTGATAAGAGAAGGATTACATTTGGACAGCATCTCATTTGCCTTGTTTACACTGGGCATAAAACTCTGTGGAGACTTTGCTGTGAGCTGTGTGACTGCCATTTGGACAAGTTGCTACACTTGGAAGCTTTACTGTAATTAAGGTTATGGAGAGAAAAGGGACAGAGGTTTTAAGCAGCAGCCTGCGATTGCTTTAGATCTGGAGTCCTCAAAACTGACTGCTAGCTTGGAAAGCTGGGCACGGGCCTGGCAGGATGGTTTATTAATTCATGCTCTTCAGAAAAATCACAGCAATAGGAACAATCTCTGCAAGAAGTGTTACACTTCTGGCATTATATACTCCAGCGTGGGGAAACACAAGCAGTTTCATGAGCCTGTTTCACTTCCTGGTTCTCACACGCTGCTGCTTGTTTGTACAGCATAAGGAGGGCTAGAAGTTTCAGTCCAAAGCAAAACAATGAACACTGCATCCTATTTTCATGAAGCTAAGTTAGACAAAATCAACATCTGCTTGTGGCAGGTTACAGGAAACACTCTGCTGTCTTCCTCAGCTTTCAGAAATGGGTGAACCTGCCCTAAGCTAAGCCGGCAGTAAAGGAAACGCCATCATTATCTGGGAGGCAGGCTGAGTGACTGACGTTTTTGTTCATTTAGATGAAATCAAAGGGTGGATTTTCCTCTACTTTCTACTCTCACGGGCTCTGTTCTGGATGCTTTACTGGAAGAGCTGTCAGCTGTGAACCTCACATGATACGCATCCACCCTTCCTGTGGGGAAGTTATTCAGAGCTGTGAAAGGAAGCCAGCAACGAGGTCCGAACCCTCCGGTGGCTTTTCTTGATGACTTCCATAATTAACAGCTATTATGAACGGAAAAACTAAATGTTTAAAAGCTGCAGACAAATAAGGGCTGAAATTCACACTCCACCTAGTGCGAAAAGACTCACCATCTCTTGAACTGGGAAAGGAAGAGGGAGTTATCTGAAAGATAAGGCCCTGGCAGCTTCCTTTAGGTCTGTCAGGATGGATTTGCTCATCATAGTAATCCCCCAGTGCTAATTTCTCCCACATGTACACAGGGAGTGGAGCAGCCGACCAGTATTGGTTTCCCCCCGCCCTGCTGAGATGTTGCATTCATTGAAAACAGTTGCTACATAGCACAATGCATTAACTACATTTATTCCCTTTTGAGAAACACAATTCCTCCCAACCTGAGGCATTTTCCCCTCCAGGATATTTGTTCTCAGGCCCATATCATGTAGAACCTTTTAAGGTTTGTCTGGCATGACCAGACTCTCACTGGAACTTCTCCCTTCCAGAATCATTTCACTTCATTATAGGATTCCATCCATCAAACTTTTCCACATGAAAAGCAAATCAGAAAGCTTATCAGAAAGGATGTTTCTTATCCCACATGCAGACCTACAAACCTATGCAGAGCACACAAGAAGTTGCCATGGAACAAGCAGGAGGTCTCAGGGACCTGAATCCCCCCAGCATGGTCTGCAGCAGGGCTGGGGAGCTCCAGTGGTGCAGCACCCACCTGTCTTTGACTCTGAGGATCAGCTGGTGGAAACGGTCCACGTGCTCAAAGCTGGCCTTGTCTGTCACAGAGTAGACTATAAGGAAACCATCTCCAGTCCTCATGTACTGCTCCCGCATCGCACTGAACTCCTCCTGGCCTGCCGTGTCCAGAACTAGGGCAAAAGAAAAAGGGTTTTAGTTACTGAGTAAAACAATAGCTGCTGTGCTGCGTGGCCCTTCTGCCTCTTGCTGGACTTGGTCCTCCCAGAGGCTGCAAGATTCTGTGAAAGCAAGTTGGAGGAAGAAGGTGACAGAGAAGAGGGCTATATAGATATTAGTTTCCTTTAAAGTACCAAACACTACCCACAGAACCTGGGGAACTGCTTCTCTGGCAAGATATGGCTCAAAGTATCCTGCTCCAAACCTCTTCCTGCTCTCACCGATCTCTGCATGGAAAAGGAAAGAGCAATAACAATTTAAATGTCAGGGACAACCCAGAGACTGTGGTGAAGCAGAGCTGGGAGATAACCATGAATGATGGCTGCATGTATTTTCCCTTTCTCACTGCCTGGATATTATTTCTACACAATTATATGCTTTCAGAGCAAGATGGTACAGCCCAGAGGAACTCCCCACACATGCAGCCCTAAGTCATGTTTTTATATTCAGAAGATTGTTCAAACAGACAGAAAAGCTGTTTGTGTACCATACATAGCAGTCATGTTTCTGAGCATGGGCTTGCCTTCCAGGACAGCTAGTAATGATGCCTACTCACCTAAGCTCAAATCCTATAAAATACCCACACTATAGAAGCAACATAATGCTGTTCCCCAACAGGTTAAGCTCCTCTCCAAAGCAGCCATAAGTTACTGCTTCAATCAGTTTGCCTACTAAGGTGTCCCATAAGTTATGTCATGAACCACATTTGGAAGAAGTGACACCTGCCTTCTCAGTAAACATCATACACTGAGGCATGTTAGTAATGCCAGTTAGCAGGCTACAGCTTAGTACTGCTGCCACAGCTTTGGCTGGCAGGACGAGGGTAGGAAAAGTGTTCAGCAGCTTAAGATAGCAACACAAGGTGTAAGCTCAAAAAAACATTGGCAGCTCTGAAGTAGTTGTTCATATGCATCATTGTACCCTAGAAGCAAATGCAGGATCTTTGTGAAAATGTTTCTAATCTTCACATCCCAGCCAACTGTGCAGAGTAGGAAAACTGTTTTCACCTGTACAGCTGCAGAGTTAGCATCTACTGCCCACGAACGACAAGGAAAGCCCTGGGCACTGGTGGATGGAGACAGTGTCAGGTGTGTACTGCTGACAGAGCAGCAGGGTTTGATGCGAGTTTTTCTAGTCCAAGCAGGCCCACAGTCCTAGGATGACACTCCCTGCAGGGTAAGTACTCCAGCTGCCCTCACTTCGAGATGAGGCTGGGATAAAGCCCACTTCGCTGCCAGCGTTACATGCTGAGTCAGCATGGATGGCCATGTGGGGACATGCTCAACATGCTACACAGCACACCACACTACTCTGTGTCTAGAGGAAAGACAGCTGTGTTGGAGAAGGTATTTGGCAATGGCAGACCCCTTAAAACTCCTCAGTCTTATTCATTTGCCTCCCCTCACTTTGAAAACCTGAAGGGTAAAAAGAGCTTTCAGGCTCTTACAAAGAGCCCAGGATTGGGGCTTGTTTGCTGAGTAGCTAGAACTTGCTGGAAAGTCACGAGTATCCTTTCACAGCTTTTTATCCCACTTCCCTCCCTTAAGTCTAGGAAACAAGGGTTTCAGCTCAAAGGCATCCAGGCTGTTCCTAAGGACCAAAGAAAAAAAAAAACAGGAAGGAAGAAGAAAAGAATATAAAAGGAGGAAAAGAAAAACAACCCGAAGACACTGCATGCACTGGTGAATTTCTACGCCCTGAGCAGAAGAGCTACTATGGAATAAAGCCAAGAGTATGTGGCTGGAATGGAAGAGGAAATCAATCCTTCCTATCCACCCAACCTGTAAGGAGAGGTTGGGCTGCCCTCATCTGACTCTTGAACCAGCTGGAAGCGATGTCAGGGCAGGGCTGGGAGCTGACTGCCAGCCCTACATACACTCCCTTCCCTTCTTACACACACACCCAACCTGTGGAGGAGTAGGACAGCTTCTAGCAGCAGGCTGGGCTCTCCTGCCATTCCTCCCCCTTCGTAACACTAAACACAAGTAGGGCTGCTGCGTCAGCAGCCGCTATTTACAGGGAATTCATTTGCAGCACTCTTGGAAAGGAGAACAAGTCCAGACAGCACTGAAAATGGCACTCTGGAAACTTAGGCAAGATGCATGAATTTCCAGTTCATGCAAACTTCAGGGTCACAGGTTTGGCCAGAAGTCGTCTCTGCTTCAGCTTTAAATGTGCTTTTCTTAGAGACAGCCCTCTATATCCTAATGGTTTTCACAATTTGTGTAGCACAGAAATCAGAGCGGAGACTGCAATTGGGATCCTTCTGTAGGGAGAGCTGGGTCACATCCTGGAAAGCATCAGCTCCAAAAGAGGGCCAGAGGCAAGCAGCTTTGCCTCTGGAGTAACGCTGTGGCATAAAACCTTAAGGACTGTAATATACTGAAATGGGAAAGCAGCAAGCAGAAATATTGGGAAGGTGATATGGATGGCTTCCCAACAGGGTCAGGAGATTTAGGACTTCAGCTAGCACGCTTCCTCTTAAAATCCTAGTTTCTGTGAACAGGATGCCAGGAGACTTAGAAATAATCCTAAGTAGAAAAGAACTGTGAGCTCTCTTCCCTTGGTACTCTTTAAAATCAGCACTCAGTACTCTGACTGTCAGTTGCCACCCTGGCAACACATAAAAGCCCAAGTGGAAATAAGGCTAAAGGAAAGCACAGCGGGTTTCCCCTGCCTCATTCTTCCAAGAACTGCAATCAAATTCATGGACTGCACAGTGCAGAGAGGGCCTTCAGACTTGGTTTAGTTCCCACAAACTTCACTGAAGAGGAAGGAAGGAAGAAACTTTAACGAAAACCTATGAGTGAGTAGTGAGAAGCCAACAACTGTCTGAAGTAGGAAGAGACATCCAAAGAAGGCAATTGAAAAGTCTTATTACAGAGCTTTCAAGCAAATTGGCTGGAGAATAAACTAAGAGCAATTAGCCTTCAGAAACCAGCATGAGGTCTCTTGCATTGCAAGTGAAAGGTTGCTAAGCAAAGAGATAGCCTTTTCTGTTCTCCACTGGATGTGACCACAACTTCTGTAATTAACTCTATGTTAATCCTTGGAGCTTTACACACCATTTTCCTGTGAGTCCTGATGGGTTGGACAAGAGCATGGCTGCTTAGAGAAAGCACATCTGAGTAGATGTGGGAGCCCAGAAAGCCCAGAATAGAAGCACTCGGTGCTTCCTGGTATAGATGTCTTCTGTGTGGCATATCTCTATAACTGAGAGTGCTCTGAGTGCCCATCCAGGGATTCAGGCACATAAATTTAAGCCAAAGGGCAGAGACATACTGACTATGAAATTCAAGCCATGACAATGCTTTTCCCAAAGCCTCCACTGGGTTTAGCTCAGATTAAAAAATGGCATTCCCAGCCTCGAGGCAGCTCAGATCTGGTTGTGCAGGAGAGTTCCTCTTTTTCCACACCAAGGCAACGCTCCCTCCTGTGTCTTTATCTGTACACTGCTGGGCAATTAGGTATATAGATCAACACAAGAGCTCCTCCACTGCCTCCCTGAAGAGGCCAAAGATGATGAGACAGGCACATTAAAGCACATTAAATCTTTTTTCTGTCTTCCATTCAAAAGAAACCACGTACTAGTGGCATCCACACATTGCCATGGCCAGACCTGAAAGCAGCTCTCAGAGCACCTTGCATTCTAGAAAGGTGGTTGTGCACTACACAGTGCAAGGACAGGACACAGTTCTTCATGCCCACATTGATCTCCTGCTCAGAAAGGCAAGTACGCCATGCATGACCTAGTTTTTGCAAGCAGTCCCTTCGGCTATGTACACGTAGCGTATGTGCAAGCCTTTAAGGAGCCGGATGGGTCTGCAGGCAGACAGGAGCCAGGGATAGGAGCAGCAGCAGCAAGTCTGACTCCAGGCCATTTTCTGCCTCTTCAACAACTTAATGCAAAATACAGAAAAAGTCCCTGAAGCAAAGAGCAGAATTAGGAATGTGGCACCGTCAGGGGAATGCTGTCATCATGGGCTACAGAGCCAGACTCTTCTTGGCACTTCTCTCTGAGTCTCGATTTTCTCTTTGCACAGCAGCTCTGCTTCCAAAGGTGGGGCCAGAGAATCTCCATTCCCAGCTACTCTGTAGCATGGTAACTCTGGTCAAGGGAAAACTTAACTTGAACTGACAAGACAAACCCAACGGTTTCATGCTGAAGAAAGCCACGTCCAATCTTCACCCTTTCATCAGCAGTAGTGTGGTAGAGGGCAGTCTTCAGGGAGATTTGCTTTAGCTAAGGAGCTGGTATTTTGGATGTTGAACAGCCAGGGGACAGGGGCCCCACAGCTTACACGTCGTATTCCTACACCCCAAATCACCCTGCAGAGATATGGAAGGTGCTTATACCACGAGCAAGGAGAGGCAAAGTGCTTTGCTTGGTCTCTCCAATTGTCAACGGTCTGCTGAGATACAGCCACACTGCCCCTGGTATGAGAGCCTTCCACAGGGATGTACATGCGATGGGAAACACTGAGGCTTTCATAAACCCTTCTTCTGTGCCCTAACTAAATACACAGATATTATAACATGGAAAACCCAAGTACTTGAATTCTT
>PPHD01027301.1:0-11209 GCA_002909625.1 Bambusicola thoracicus
AAGCACTGGAATAGGCTCCCCAGGGAGGTGGTTGAGTCACCATCCCTGGATGTGTTTAAGAGCCGTTTGGATGCGGTGCTTGGAGATATGATTTAGCACAGGGTTGTTAGAGTTAGGGTATTATGGTTAGGCTGCGGTTGGACTTGATCTTTGAGGTCCTTTCCAACCTCAGTAATTCTATGATTCTATGAAAGTGGGGAGGAAGGGAGAGATAAAAGACAAAAAGCTCTCTTGAAACATTTACTTCTCAACTAATGTTTCCAAATGCAAAAATGTCAACCTAAGCTATAGAATACCAGGCTGCTTTAACATAACTGCCAATTTCTTTAACGAATTAAGAACAGAAATATGATTTTTTGAAAATATGAATCAAACACAGACATAAAGTGAATTTTCTTTCTTTATGTAGGTGATATTACACAAAAATATATTCTTTGGGCCAAACCACACATCTACACTCAGAAGTTTTCCAGGTGAAGTCATGTATGAACTCATATGTGGATATCAATAAAGGTCTTCAAACAATAGCACAACAACATCCAAAGACATACAAGTATTCTTCTGGAGTGCAAGAGAAAAAGATTGTGGTGCTCGTGTATAAAAAGCATAATTAAGATCTTCAGCACTTGTTTGAAAGCTGCAAAGATTGTGCTATGACCCATTACAGAGATTTCTTCTAACAATTTTAGGTTAATTTTTGCAAGTGTTTAACGAGTAGCCTTGGAACATGCAAGATGCTCTGTTAACTTAAGTTCACACCACACTGTGACGTGCTGAGCCACTGTGGTTTCCTATTACTGTTATTATTACTACAATCAAATGCATAAGTTTCAAAGGAACGGGTTTGAATACATCTACTTCACTCCACATCTTAACTTCTATCCCAAATAGTTCATTTTTCTCTATTTCTCTTTCAGTTGCGTTACAGGGAGAGATGAACTGTACCTGTCAGCAGGCCCTCCGGGTCTCACACATGTTATTACTACAGGACGAGATTTATTTCTGTCATCGTGTGCTCCACCTAGAAAAAGAAAAGTGAGAGAAAGCACACCTTCATTTTACACATTTTATGAAAGCTCATTTCCAAGTGCTAAGGTTTGCAGCTTGCACACTTATATGTGGGCTAAAAAGAGCAAAAAGTGATGAAGCAATTAATAAGAACCTCCCATAATTTTTATTAGAAAAAAGAAAATCAAGCTATTGTACTGTACAGGTGATTCTTTATACAATGTTTCTACAGAGTGACTCTTATTAAGGGTACATTGTTTTCTTAGAAACTTTACTCTCTAAATTTGATCTCATTGTGAAAAATTACTCCTCTGTAATGTTTGCTGGGCTAAGAAAAAAATACCCATGCTTCATGTATGCGTATTAAACAACTTCCTGCTGATTTTGGTGGCAGCGGAATCTGGTGTGAAATGAAGTTGTTCGTGTTCTTGTGGCATAGAGGATTAATTACTGCTGTCCTATAAACAAAAATTAGAGCAGTTCATAAAAGCAGTACATTAATGTATGGAAGAAGTAATACATGAATCACAGAGACTTTTTAACAAACGATAAGTCATAAATCCTGAAATAATTTCTAAGTGCTGTGGAATCTTATTGCTTCTTCTGCTGATTTTGAAAATAGTGTTATATTCAGTAACTCACCTCTTATTACAAACCCAAAAGTGTTCCCCTCTTTATGTAGAGTAACTTCCACAGTTCTGAAGATGACACCCGTTCCTTGTACAGCTGAAAAAAGAAAAAAACCCGATACCACTATTAATTATTATTATCATCATTATTATTATTCAGATAGATGTATACCTTTTCCAAACCAAGCTAGCCATTTTATTTGTGACCACACAATTGGATTCCATTACAGAACAGTCAGACTAAAGATCTGTCATTTAAAGCTCATGCTTTTTTCTGTTAAGATAATTTTGTTCCAGGTACTTTGCAGGACAAGATTTTTAATGTGTTTGACAGAATCACAGAATGGAGTGGGTTGGAAGGGACCTTAAAATCATCTAGTACCAAACTGCACAACACACAAAGATAAAAACAAAAAACAACAAAACTGTATAAAATGAATGCTCTGTGAGATGCTGAATTAATAAAACTATGGCCTGCAATGCCCCAGCCTGCAATAATCCCAGTTTCCCGGGTTCCTGTAACAATTACCAGAGGTGCATGCTGACAGCCCACATGTGGCCCCAAAGAGCAGCAGTGCCCCCCTGGCTCTTCCTGCCTCTCCCCTGGGGTGCTTCCTGCTCCTGGGACCCTTTCGCCCAAGTGCCTACCTTCATGAAACATGCAGGAATGTACTTTTTGGGGGGGAGTCTTTTAATCCCCATTAAACTTGATTGACCATAACCAGAAAATTTTAAAGTTACTGTAGGGAACCAGAAAAACAAGCCTGTGAAATCACATAAATCTCATCTCCTTAGGAAAACAAGTGAAAGATGACTCTCCAAAGCACTGCTTTGTCTTGCAGTAATTTCTGCTACAACTCAAATGTCGGGATGGTGTTATCAACATCCACACAGTTCATTTTCAGCTAGAAACCCTTCATTGATAGAAAAGGATGAAATTACAGAGAGAAGATGACAACTCTTGCCTTTATCCCTATCACCTGAAAGTAACTCAGTGTACAGCACAAGCTGTATCTGCACTTGCTGTCTTCTTGGTATGGCTCATGGCCTCTGCTGGGGACAGGCAAGCCATGTAGCTCAGCAGTGAGGAAGGGCACACAGCATCCTTCCACTTCAGCAATGACCACTCAGGCGGCTGTACTTCCACACCAAGCTCAGCCTGAGAGGTGAAAAAAGGCCTTAGCTGTTAGCAGCAAGACGTAGATGCAAGGCAGACAGCTCATGTTCCAGCTTGAAATGCTGAGGTAGCTTGTGCTGAAAATAGAAGCTGGATCCCCCTGCTGTGAGCACTGCCAGCCAAGGAAGGAAGCACTAGGGAGAGTGGGATTACTAGTGCTCAGCCAGATGTAATCCATCATTATTAATGTACTGACATTTCCCCACTCAGAAACCAAAACAGTCCTCTCTCTGAGGGGGAGCTGTGACAACAGCAGTAGAACTTCATTATGGGGCAGGGAAGGAGGTGCCAGGTCTTCACCATACGACCTACCAAAAAACTTCAGTTTATAAGAAGTCACTTTGTCTAGCTTGTTCATCAGATGTAATAGGAACAACTAAACTGATGATTATCTCCAACATTATTAGCCATGCTTGTATGAAGGGATCAGAATTTTCAAGGACTTAACAAAAAGATTATGACTGCTACTGTAATTTGCTGTTGCAGACTCCTACTTCTGTAAATAAGAGTGGCACGTTAGCCAACAACGGTGAAAATGAAGGAAGCCTACTTGAGTGAGTGCAAAACAAATTATTCTCATATGACAACTACATCTCAAGCAAATTAATTCTCTAGCAAAAAAATTCAGTTGACTTCATCACCTCAAACACTGTTTTTGAACAGGAAGTTCCCTTACCACAGGCACACACTAATCAACAGAGAACATTCCAAACATTAAGGCGATAGTCAGGAGGTCGTAAAAGCAACCAAATATGTAATTAGACTAACTCTCCAGCTGCTACAAAACAGTGGGGAGTTCATTCTCTTCTGAGCACTGTCAAAAAGACTGATGGATTTTTTGGCTTCTATTGCAATCAAAGTCTTTATTTAAGGATACAAGAGCTTCCTAGTTGGCTTTACAGTTTTCTTCTGGCCAAGCACCAGAAAATCTCATCTCCTCCCCTCCACTGAGCAGCATGAAAGAGCACGCACACTTTTAAATGCTTCTGGTTCATCCCCTTGGTGCCACCTGGCATTTACTCCTTCATTTTAGGCCCCAGGTTTCCAGCTTACCATTACTCTGGCTTTCATTTAATACCTGAGAGCCTCAATTCCTACTGATTTTCTCCCACTGTGCCAGAGACAAAAAAAGAAAGGGCAAATACAAGAAACAAGGAAAACATTCAATAGTGCTCTTTCACTTTACTGTCAACTTGTATTTGCATTTTGAAGACAATCCTGCTCAACAAGAAGTCTTCATTTCACTAATAGAATCCTTGCAGTTCTACCTGTCCCTGTAGCCTACTCCACTGGGTCTTCTGCCCAAGAAATGAGATGTTGCCTAAAACTGATGTTAGAAGTGACTGGAAAAATCCCAAAATATGTTGTCTATCTGAGCAAGCAGAAGGTGTTGCAAGTGGAGACAGGGAAGAAAAAGTCAGATATTCATTGGTCTAACCTCAGATCTTACTGCAACGGGAAGGATTGTCTTGCCCTGGAATCCATCTAATCTAATTCCCAGTATTAGAAACTGGAAAAAAAAAAAAGTGAAAGTTGACAAGGTTCAGCTCTGTCATTGGCTAGATTTATGCCCAAATGCTCAGAGCACCTCTGAGAGCATCCCCCTGTACTGCCAATGTTTTTTGTATCACTTCCACATTCTGCAATAAGCCAGAGGAAAAAATTATAAGAAAATCACTAGCAAAAGATCATCTCAGTGCTGACAAGACATCTGTTATTCTGCATAGGTTTCAGTTTGCTCTGCTTTTACTTACAGACCGGAGGGAGCTCATACTCCACTTCTAAAACAACCCTCTCGCCAACATTCTTCAGCAGACTGATGATCTCATCATGGCGAAATTTGGTCAGGTTGATGCCATTCACAGATTTGATGTAGTCACCTACATCCAGCTGGTCACTCCTAAGAAAAGGTACATATTCTTTTCATTAAAGACAGATCTGGTGGACCAAACTAATGACCTTAAAATACTGTCTAGTAATGGCAAGAAACAGTTTTTTCTATTCATCTAGATTAAAACAAGTTCATCTTTCAAACAGAAAGTGGCCTTTAAGAAAATCTAGTCTGGTTTGTTAAATATTAAAAGAACATTGTTGCATTATTTATTTCTGATGTACAAAAACAGCTGTACAATATAGGAATTGGATGATTTGGCTGGTTTAGGCAAAGGATATGGGAAAACATCTCCCCATCTTTATCTCTCCCTCTTTGGGATACTTCCAGAACTATTTTTTCAGACAGCAGTTGCCTTCATAGTTAATATCACAGCGACAGGAGACAGGCCACAGCCCAAAAGCATATGTTCTGCTCAGTTACTTGGAATGATTTAACTTGATCTGTATCTCTTGACCTGTTTTGCTCATGTATAACAGCATTTCATCTTCCTCTGTAGTATGCAAGGCAGCTACGACTTTAGACTTCTTTATAATCTTACAACAAGCTGATGAACCGCCTTGTGTATTATATTACAGTAGAATGATGGTTAGGTTTTCAGTTTTACTTTTATCCTCAATATTTTATGCTGTTTGTCTCAAGTTTACATTCAAGGACGAAAAAAAAAAAAAAGAAGTCAAATTTCTATAATTTAGAAGAAACTTAATTAGTCTCATGATAACTTTTCAATACCTCACTGGTAATTCTAGCTTTTGTGAAAGTAGCCTTGAGGGAAAAGGGGGACCAGCTGTTGCCATTTCTGAGATTCTCTGGTCTGATGGCCTGCCACTACAGATGCATACAATCATATTTGTTAGTGACCTTTCTGATGAAGTATGTATTTCTGAAGCATTCACATCTTATAATGTATTTTGTACCCTGAAATGTGGTTACCTAGCAGCGATTCCTCCTTGACGAAGGTTAGATACTCTTGGTTTCCCATCCTTGTCGATTCCACCTGATACTGTAAGCCCTAGGGTAGTGCCTTCTTTTTTCATTAATTCAACTATCGTCGAGCCCTTGAATTCCTCTGTTGAAAGAAAATTATTGGCACTATTAAAATTAAATGATGACACAGATGTTGCTTTTCTAAAATGTCATCTACTTCCCAAGAAAATAACTGTATATGTTCATAAGAAACAATATATACATCTGGAGATTCTTTATGTTACAATTCACAAGTTCTGCCCACAAGGTTTTGCATATAGGTAAATCCAAGACACACATTCTGTAAAAGGTTATTAAAACTACACCAGTGTGCGAGTATACTATACAGAGCCAATAAATACAAAGCCCAGTACTTAAACTAAAGGTAGTTGTTGCACATTTTAAAACATATCCTTTCATGTTTCTTCTTCTGAACTTCTATGCTTTAAAAAGCATTTCAGCTTATAACTAAATAGAAGGGTAAAAGACAGTGCTACAACGGGACTAGAAAACTTCACTCAATTTGAGGCCACTTGCAGACGTCGGTGATAATCAGAAAAACGGAACATATAGGAATCCAGTTGGAGATTAAATGCATCAGTTTCATTGCTTATTCTTACACAGAGTAACACTCTGAGCTCTTAGCTGATTAAAGTATGTGAAGATCTTCCATAGTCCTATCTGGAATGCCCTCTGCTGCAGTTTGCCCACTTGGCATTCTCTGAAAATGCCGAGCTGCTCTCACAGAGCTCAACAAATGCAGGCCCTCTGCAACAGACAGCCTGGAGCGCTCAGACAGAGATGGCCTTATTTCAGGTGGCTGGATATGTCAATGTACATATGCACAGCTGCAGCCATGCTGGAGCCATGAGACACTCATACCTCGTGCCTAGTGTTTCCAGAGAACATCTATTAAAACCATCAGCTTCCCAGACACTCTGGGAAAAAAATATACTAAGTCCTAAAGATCAGTCCTGAAAATGATGATATTCCAGAAGGATCATCCATTTCTCTGGTTCCCTTTCAGTGCAAATGTGTATCTTCTAGGTGGTCAGATACAAACAGCACCAAGCATACACTGCAAACTACAGTATGTCAGCACTGCAATGAACTAGCAATCTTGCCATGGCAGCATGAGACAAAGATAAAGAGCTACCCAAGAAACAAGCAAGCTCATGGTATACATTCGTATGTTCACCTGTAACCATTAGAAGCACAGAATAAGCACTATACACATGGCAGCAAGGGTCTTTCACTATCTTTCCCATATGACTGAGAAGATAACCTCATACTGCATGACCTCAAGATGAAGAACAGCTGCCCTGAATGACAATTGTGATTATCTGCATATGAACATATAGACAAGTTGCATAGCAGTAAGAGACACTATGGAACAAAATACTATTTTCAGGTTTATAAAATACCTGCAAGTATTCACAGTGGTTAAAGGAGTCACTCACTGTACTATCTGCAACCAAAAATACTGTACAGTTGCACCCACGATGCACATTACAACCTCAGGTGCTGGGTTGATATGCTCTACTTGTTTATTCTGAGCTTACTTGATTGTGAAATCTGGATTCAGAAGAATTCCCCTCCTTCCCTCCCTCCCAGTCCAAATCCTACCTTTAACTTCTCAGTAGTACATTCGAATTCTTAGGACTCTCAAAGAATTTTTTTCAGCAAACACTTTGCTAGAACATGTATAGAGAATATCAGCAATGCACTCAGCATGCCTAATTTTTTTGCCATACCATAAAACTGCTGTTTCTCAATCTTCTAAATAGGTTCTGAGTTTGCAAACCAATACTGGGAAATACTCTGCTGCTTGAAGTGACCCTATGGAACAGATGATCTACAGAGTGGTTTAAAGCAGCTAATGATTACACAGCTCCTCCCAACTGGCACGGAAATTAATGACCAGGCTAGCTTCTTCTCACCATCTATTTTGACAAATCTCTGTATACCTCTGCCAACAGACAGTGACCTCTAGACACTCTTCCTATATAGGCAGTAGAGATGTATTAGCACTGCAAAGGAAGGCGGTGAGGAATGCTCACTGCTAACTAACAGATTAGGTCATCTAGGAGTATACAACAGTTTCATTAGGCTTGCCCCTCTGAAAGGTTTTATCACTTTTTTTCTTTTTAACATAACCATAACAGGAACAAAATAATCTGCCTCATCTGTTTTTGTTTATGACAGACTGCTGTCCCGCAGAAAGCTCTTCAACTTGATACCCCAGTCTCCATTTTTCATCTCTGCTTTTTTAAACTGCACATGATTACTCTCTTTCTAATGCTATATATTGTATGTTTACTCATCTGTATTCTTACATTATTACTACAGACTAATCCCACAGGAATATTATCAAAATGCCCAACATTAGAACAAGCCAGGGACTTTATCTCTACAACCTCCTCTCTCACAAGCAATGGCATCCGTATGCACTATTCTTTAAACAGCACAAGGTCAGTCTCTATTCTCTAGGTAACAAAAAGCTGCATTACTTTTTGTGGGTTAAAACTATAATTCGTGTATCAGCTCACTCATAATTCATTACTTGCCAACCAGAAAGCTCCTAATTAGTCAGAAGGCTCTGGGGTCCGCTCTTTCCCACATGCACTCCCACAGCACTAACAACATTAGCATAGTCAGCATCAGAAGGAAAGGCAAAGAAGCTATTTCCAGATTTCTTATAATTTATGAGGAAAATAGGAGTTCAATTTACAAGTCTTTTGTTTCATGGCAAACAAAATAGAAGACATGAGCTTAGGCAGCAGTATCTTCCTCTTCCACAACCAGTTCATGAAGCATCAGATATAGGAACACCATTCTTGCAACACATCTCTGCGATACCAACCAACCATGTGAATTATTCTAAAATGAAATTGCACTGAGAGAAAACAGTTCTGAGCCTGTAAAAAAAGCCCAAATCAATATCATTTTACACTTCAGTCTGAGAAACACACTTGCAAGCTTCCTCCCTTCCTACCACTACCAACCGCAGTAGCACTCAGTGCAGCACAGCTCCCAGCAGGCTCTGAGCACAGGATGAGACCCTGGGGCTGTCCCAGGACCCCCAGTGCTTCCTGTGTCCCTATGGGTGACCCTGGGCTCATGCCTGTCCCCACAGCTTTGAGGCTGTCCACCTACCTGTGGCACGGGGCTGGGGAATCCCACCGCATCCTGGAGATGGGCTCATTATGGGGAGTGCAAATGTGCACGCACACTTGTGCACGCATGCAGACGTAACATGGAAATGAGTTTCCACTTCAAAGAGCTTAGCGTAGATCTCCAGTCCTATAAGGAGGAGCGTACACAGCAGCTGAACTCTGAAGAAAACATTATGCTCTTGTTTTTTTTCTCTTTGTTCCTCATCTGAATGCTTCTCTTAGGTCTGCTGCTGCAATAGTGTGATTGTGTGTGCCCTGTTACATCAGCTGGTGCAACGAGACTATAAGCTGAGACCTGGGAGACTACAGGGATCCTCAGTGTGGGACAAGAATACTTCAAAGATAAGCAAGTGTTCAAATACAGGAATGGGTAAATCTCCCTGTAAGAAGATGAGTAAATAGAATAGCTTGCATGTAAGGAAAATCCAAGAAACACTATGTCAAATTGTTTCTCCTGCAAGGAGAGTACTTTCACAATGAAACTCCACGAATTTGAAATACGATCAGACATTTTGTAATTTCCTGCATTTTGATGTATGTAAATCTCATGTTTTAATGAATAAAAAGCGTGGAAAATAAGTTGACTCATGAGATTTCTGAATATGGAACACATTCACTCCTACAAAAAAAGAAGATTAAATACGAGGATTCAGAAAATAATTTCTCCCAGAACAACATTTGAAAGCCAAGAGAACACTTAATCAAAATTTTATCACCTATTTTATATATTCCTACAGTTTTATGTCTTAATTTACATATTAAAGTAACATGGAAAAACTTTTCCCTTTATTCCAGATGCTGCCTTTTTGTTGTTGTTGCTGTTCCCTTCTGTGAAAACTTCAATTTTAGATCCAAGAAAATGCCTAAAATCTATGCAATTAGGTCAAGCTCCTGCACCCTCCACATATCCAACAAGTTTGCTCTGTGCAGCCAGGACAGAGCACAAACAAAACCTCTGTTATTGACCATTTCCTACCAAAAGACGTACCTGATCAATAAGGAAGTAATTGGTAAGTCTGTTGAAAATACAGTCAGTGCTGTCCTTGTGTGGATTTTCCCTACATGTCAGCAGAAATTCTGCAGAGGAAACATTTTGCTTTACATTCCAGCAGGCATCTCACAGCTTAATAAGAAACCACATAAGATAAAGTCAATTCTTACGAAACAGACAGCAGTTTGTTATCCTGGGGACATCACGTCTGCTCAGTGTTTCACGTCCTGTGGGTAGGTGTATTTCTCTCAGTATGACAAGAGGTACGTCAGCAGGTGATGAACACTCTGCTCCTTGTTGCCCTTTTCCTGACTGGCTGTCAATAACTGCTAAGACACCTCAATTTTCATTAAAAAAAAGAAAAAAAAAAAAGAAGAAAAAGAAGAAAGAAAGACAAAAACACAACGATGAAGAGAATCTGAAAACATGAAGCTGACCTTAACCTACTCTGTGCCGTCTCCTTAACCCTATGGACAGACAGTGCCCCAACACTGTACAGATCCCAGTGAGAGCAAGGGAGACAGGTAATGCTCACACACTTACCAAAATTTGCCCAAGATAGACTCAGTCTATCCTGACAGCTATTTTGGAGGCATACAAGTCTACAGGACAACTTTGCCACAGTGGAAATACTACCTTAAAAGCATATGCCTTCCATCAGTTTTCACAAACTGGAAGAAGTCTGACTGTTGCCTGGCCTAAGCATGACACAGAAAAGCAAACAATGATATTTTATGATCCACCACAGGCTGCAGTATATGGGATATGATGATATAACTCAGTGGAAATGCTAAGCCGTCTATATCTGGGCTGGTTTGTCTCCCACCTAAAGAGAGCTTTATTCTTGCATTATTTGGTTCTGGGGATGCTTTTCATATTCTTAGGCATAACAAAGCAGATACCGTGGCAGCCAGATCTCAATCAAAACACAGGTAGACAACAGGGACGTTCTTCAATTTAGAATCAAACACAAGCACTAAATTTGAAAGCCTGTTTATAAGCTATAAAAAACTCAAAATTAACATGAAAGTCCTAAACTTGAAATAAAATAACTACCATTTGAAAGCCTCTTCATTTTCTGTGAGACAAACCATATCAGTTTGTTAGCAGAACTGTTCTGCTACCCAGTATATGACACAGTCATTGAACCACTCACACAGTAACTTCAGTGATTACATTTCAGGAGTGAAATGCTTACCAGGACCGTAAGAGTAAGATTCTTCTCACAAAAACAATTGTTTTTGGTGACAGTGACTGAGAGAAACCCACAATCAGCTGCTGAAGAGCTGCATTTCATTTCATGTTTGAGAGTGACAAGAGTTAAACCATTACTACATTACTAAGACATAAGATTTCCATCCTACAGCCTAG
>PPHD01027302.1:0-11209 GCA_002909625.1 Bambusicola thoracicus
CCCAATGCTGCTCTGCCTGGTTCTGCTATGCCCAATACCGCTATGCCCAATGCTGCTTTGCCCAGTGCTGCTCTGCCCGGTGCTTCATTGCCCAATGCTGCTCTGCCCGTTGCCACTCAGTGCTCATTCTCTCTGCAGCCACCCAGGCTGGATCCTAAGGAAATGTCAACTTTGGCAACACAGCTGTAATCATTTACTCCAGACGGGGACAGAGAGATCTGCCTGGGATTTCTTGATCGTATTTTAGCATTGCTTGAGCTCCGCAGGCATAGCTGGCGTAACAAATTAATTGTGCATCTGCGTGATTTATGTCCCTGTGTTGATGTATATCCTCGCTCTCCTTATTTTTTCAATACATTTATCATTCTCATGTGGACATTCCTTCCCACTCTGCAATTTCTACTGATTTCCATTTTATTTTATTTATTTATTTGCTGTTTCTGAGTGATTCTCGGGAGCCTTTTCTGGGACAGAGGAGCACTCAGCCCTGTCCCCGTGCAAACAGTGCAGGATTCGGTACAGACCGGTGCCAGGGAGTCCTTACAAAGTGCTTTTAATGCACTGTTTGATTTCAGCATGAATAAAACCAGCGCTCTGTTTTGTGTTCATACTCTTGGGACCCGTCGTGAGTTTCTTCCCTGACTGTAATATTTACTGGACCAGAATAACGTAAGACTTAGGATTCTCTGCTAATGCAGTCAGCCAGGAGCCACGTTACAATGCGAGGCGATGCCGCTTCTGGCTGCAGACACACACAGCTCCTTGCAATGTGAAAGGACCCTATGAGCAGTTCCATTGCTTGGTTGGACACCGGGCCCTGCTGGGGTGAGGCCAAGTCCACGCTTGGGAGGACCGCCCCAATGCTTTCCCTGCTGAACTCAGCACACAGAGACCAGGGCTGCTGCCAAGCAGAGCAATGAGAGCAAGGAGATGGGGTCTGGGCGGAGGTGCAGGTGCTGCTCTGTAGCTGCTGCGATGTGCACTGAGTGCTGGGAAGGTGGCACGGGTTATTTTTAAATGTGGAGGGAGTTATGTAAGGTGGATCGTGCTGAGGGCTCACTTTGTGTTTCATCGCTACCTTTCGAAAGAGTGGGACTTCTAATTGCTAAATTGAAACTTTCAGGTGACGCTTCGGTGGAGAAAAAAAGTTGCGGGGTTTTGGGTTTTATGGTTACACCTTCTCTTTCTTCACCAAGCAAACAGCAGCGGGCTGCAAGGTTGCCCTGAGATAACATAGATATTGCCCCAGCAGAAGCTCTGCAAAACACGGTCCTATTGCACAATATCTTATACTTCACTGACAGTGCAAGCATCTTCCATTCCCCGCTGCAGCAGCCAGCTCTACCGTGACCACTTTGCTTCCCTTGGAGAGGGCAACGTCAGCGCCAGCACTGTGCTCCATCCAGCTGCTGGAGGGGGAGCGGCGGTGGCTCAGGCCCTGTGCCAGGGAAGGGCTGAGCTGCAGAGCAGAGTGAGCAGAGCACAGCCAGCACGGCACGCCTGGCAGCAGCTTGGGGATGGAGGCAGGAGGGTCCCAACACCTGCCAGGATGAAATACGTGCACAGGATGGAGAGCTGAGCTGGCACGGCGGTTCCACGGGCAGAGCTTCCACAAATACATGTGCCAACCCAAAAAAAGAACAACTTTCCCATCTCCCAAAAAGAGATTTTGAGGCCAACGAAGAAACGCACCTGAAAGCGTGGTGAGATTTTGGTTTATCAGCACGGCCTCACGGGGTGTGAGGGTTTTATTCAGAGGTGAGAATGAAGAAAGGAATCATCCTTCCTTAGGGGAAGCTGTTAGGAAATGTGATAACCCGGGAGCTGCTGAGGCATTCAGAGATCCGTGGAGCTCTTCACATCACTCCCAACCCCCAGAGATGGCACTGAGTTCAGAGCTGTGGCCTCGAGTCAACGCACAGCACAGCAAAGAGCTTCTGCTCAGCCTGAGAGCGCTCTGTGTGCTTCACGTGCAGAGCAAGCTGGATGCCTGGTCAAATGGGAGTGGATTATGGAAAAATCATTAACGTGCTGTGGGTTTTTGAGGCATATCCATTTTCCTGGATGCCTTCTAGAGACAGGATTACAAATCTTTTAATGAGGATCTGCTTTCCATCCTCTGGCCATTTTGAGATGTTTACGAGGAAGCGTTTTCTTTCCTTTCATGCCAGAAGTGACACTGGAGGAAAACATATTTATACAGCAATAAACACATCAGCGGCTCCGCTTTTGTGTTCCCTATCTAATGCTATAAAGCATCTCTGAGAACGCACAATGCACAAAGCAAGTTCTTTGTATCCCACCAGCCCATTGTTTCTCCTATTGACTGGAAGAGAGACAATAAAGAAGTGCGTTTCAATTAGAGCCACGGGAAGTTCGTTAGTGCTGGAGGTCACCCCCCAGCTCGGCTGGGCTTTGCTCACTGAGTGCTTTTGGGGCCCAAGCATGTGCATGGGCTGCTATTTCAGCTGCTGCAGCACCCTCAGAATATGAGTCCCATCTTCTCCAGCTGTTGCCTTTGTTGTGTTCGGGAGACGGCCCCGAAGTGGGCACAGAAACGTTACAATTCTCTGAGCTTGTACTGCCTGGAGGAAACAAACAAACAAAAATCTCCTATCTGGTTGTATTGAATATAACCCATCCGGCACAATTGATTGCTCTGAAGTATTCCCAACCCTCCACGCTTCCCTGAATGGGGAGGCTGCAGATGCGATAATTGAAGTAATTCAAATCCTCTGTAAGAAACAACCTTATTGTCTCCTGCTGAGGATGCCTTTGTAATTATGGAGATGAACCCTTATCTCTCAGCCCCTGGACCCAAATGGAAGAGGCGGCGGTGCAGCGCCATGGGCCGAACTTCTGCATCCAACCTGCACGACGGCGCCGTGAATCCCAGCACCTGCAGCACAAAGGCTTCCAGCTGGAGGCACACAGAGACCTTTTGTGGGGCTTTCTGGAGGCACCCGAGAGCCCCAGCGATGAGGCACGGCTTCCTGCTACCCAATGACACGGAGGGGCTTGGAAAAGTCCAGCCGTCCATCCTGCACCGCACTCCAGCAGCTCAGTACAGCCGGCTGCTGCTCCCATAGCTGCGTTTAGCATCCCATAGCATCCCAGTGCTCACCTCGCCCTGCTTAAAGCACATGGAGGCGAGTCCAGCTGTGTCTCATCTGACACATCTTAGAAAGTGATGGAGCTGAAGGATCGAGAAGCCCAGTTTCTTCCCATCTTTTTTTTTTTTTTTTTGCATGAAGTGCTCATTGTTAATTTAGCTCTGAAAGATGCTTGATGGATGGCAGCAGGTAGGCTTCTCCATTATTCTTTCTAACCTGCTTGATATACAACTGAAGGGAGCTTTTTAGGAGGAAAAAAAATAAGGAGGCTGAGGAGATTCAGATCAGAATTCATTTACGCAGCAATCCCAGCATCCATTAAAAATAACCCATTAAACATTGCCCTCTGCTAAATTTAGGGAACGCTCAGGTGTGTCTGCTCCTGTGCTGTGCAGAGAGTTTTAATACAGATTTAATCATACTGAGTGTTGGGGGAAAGAGCTAATTAGATGGACAAATTTAGCAGGCGGTGGTGTATTACATGGGAAGAAATGGGTGATTGGATATTATTCACTGCGAAAGCGACTGGCCCTGAGGAATATCGTTAAGAATACTGCATGACAGAAGCCAAGTTTAAAAAGGGAGAAAGCTGAAGCTCACATCGTCCTCAGAATCCTTCCCTGCTTTGGAGTCTCTGCCTGCGGTGCCTCCCGGCGTCCCACCGCGCTCCTAATAAATGCGGTGGGGGAAAGTAATGGGCTCTGATGCATTGCCGGTGTGAACGTGTGTTGTTTCTGCAAATGACGGCCCTCATTTATCCCCGTAAGATGTATTTTTATTGTATTCATAAAATTGTTAATTAGCCGTATACAAATGACCCCTGCTCAGCATTTCTCGGTGTTACGGCTCCCATATGAGAGCGGATTTAGAAAGGGGAAGGGGGCTGTTTTCTTTAAGCAAGGAAGAAAGCCTATTTCTTAGCATGCTACGGGGAAGCAGTCTCAGTATTAACAGCTCTGCTGAGATGTAATCACCACAGCGGGTCGCCGTACCACGGTGGGAGCTCAGCCCCGTGGAAGGCGGGGGGAAGCTCTCTGTATCCCCATCTGCCCACACCATCAGCACATTTTTGGGCAGTGGAATCCCACCACCACTGGGAGCTGTGATCCCAGCAGGCAGAGCCCGGCCCTCATGGTGAGCTCGGAGCCACCGTCCCGCTGTCCTATCCCAGTGCGTCCATCTGTCCCAATGCATCCCTCTGACCCGGAGCTCTGTCTGTCCCAGTGGCCTGTCTGTCCTGCACTGCCTGGAAGCTCACCCCTTTGTCTGCTTGCTCCTTTTCAGCGGTAAAAGAGATTCACAGCCGCCTCGAGCTACTTGTTCCCTCCCCTGAGGTCACTTTATATTGTTCAAAGAAAGGGATAAAGTGTGGCAGGAGATCTGCTTACTCTACAGACCCGGCACAGAAGCGATTGATACAGTAAGTCATTGCTAAATTGCTCAAATAAAAAATGACTCATTGAAGTTCCCTTACGCTCGTCCTTCCATTATCCCACGCTGTATGGTTATGGATACCAAGCTGGCTATCTACACTGCAACCTTACCTACAAACAAACAGAAACACAGCCTGCTTAGAAATGCTGTCATTGCCTCAAGGATGGCAGTGGGAAACCAGAAGCACCAAAACATGCTGTGTGTCACTGACTTTGCTGCCAGAGCCACCGGGTGCACTTTGGTGCACAGTAGAGCAGCACTGCATGAGGTTGAGTGGGTGCCCTGCACTGTAACTGTGATCAGAAGAATACATCATCAGCTTGTTTGGTCCTAAAGCACACATTACATTTCTCCCTTCCAAAGCAAATTCCTGTTTCATCCTTCTGACGAAGGTTCATTTAATAGCGTGTGAAATGAAACGTCAACAAGAATTAGGACAAATGGCCCCGTAACGCCTTGGGGATGAGCAGTCCCTGCTGGGAGGTGGCTCAGCCCCACTGCAGCCCCCAGGAGCATCACTCAGGGGGTGGGGGCAGCTGCCCAGGAGGTGGGCTCTGCTGAGGGCTGGGATGCCTCAGCCATAGTGCTGGGGCTGAAACCCACCCGGCTGCACAGGGCATGCAGTGGAGCTGGGTTTGCTGAGTGCTCCCTGCTCTGCAGAGAGACTGCTTGGAGAGCAGGGTCTGATGGCCCCGGGAAGCACAGAAATGTCATGAAAACAGAGATGTGAGGCATGCAAATAAATCTTGCTGACAAAATCCCTCGCTAGACTCATTATTATGGAAATAAATTTAAAATGTGGCTTTTCGGAGCTGTTGAAAGCCATCACTTTCAGGAGCTGTTGCGTGCCTCTCTGAAGGGCTAATGCTGAGATCTGTGATGTGTGGGGAACGCTTCTCAGATGTTTCTTGTGCTGCAGTGGAACGGAGCTGCTGGGCCATCAGGGCTGTGCAGGCTCCATCAGTCACACTGCCCGGCACACTCAGGCTCTCTCCCCTGGCTGCAGCCCATCTGCGTTCTGCGCAGAGGGAGCAGATTGACTCTTGTGATGCTGCACACTGCAAAAAGCCCAATTAACGAAAGCTTGGGATGCAATTAAAGATCTTCAAGTGCCCCGTCTTTCAAAGCACAATAGGAATTCCTGGAACACTGTTCTTGTTTTGCAGAGACTGAAAGCGTCTGCAGCTTGCTTGCTTTTCTTGACCCCTGTGCAATTCTGTGCGTTTCTCTAGAAGAGACAGGAACAACACGCTGGTCTCAGCTGACCATATAGAGCTGTATGGAACTGTTGAATCACGGCCTGAACCTCTGATTGACCACCTGAGGCGAGCGCTGAGTCAGCTGCAGGGGCACAGGTGAAGGCAGTTTCACTGAGTGACCTCCTAGACCCCATTGAAGGGCTGACTCCCCACAAGGAAGGATCTCTATCTGGAGATCCTCCCTCTGAGAACCTTTCGGCAAGCCCAGGATACAGGTAAGATCTTTATTTCACTTACACTTTGTAACAGTGTAATTTTTCCTAATCTAATACCTGTTTGCCATACAGAGCCTCTTCATGGATTTGTGCCTCTGCTTTTCAAATGGTCTTGAAAGTGGGAGCACAGAGCAGAGCTGGAATGCGGAGAGTACCCATATCTGCCCCATCTCTTGAGGTGCACGAGGCCACCGTGGGCCCTGGGGGCAGCCAGCCCATGGGAGGGATGGGGCTGTGGGTTTTGGGGTCCCTTCCAACCCATGCAATGTTGCCAGAAGAGCTTTTGTCAGTGGCAATGGCAAGGAAGAGCAGTGGGAAGGTGCTGGATTGATGCTAACAAGTGACAGGATTTGGTGTCCTGCTGCTGCCACAAGAGCAGGGAGCTCTGCTGTGTGACTTGGGTGGGAGGTCAGTGGTCTGCTCCCTTGGATTCTACCCTTGCTGAATGGAGATGTCAGTGTTTATATAGGAGGGCAGCACTTTAATAAACATTTGTAGCACGTTCTGACGGTCCTAACGCAGCCATAGAAATATTGTGAGTAGTTCAGTTCAGTTGTCTCTTTTCTTTGACTTTACTCCATGGGAGGTCTGTGTGCTGCTGCAGGAAGGCCCGTGCTGTTGCATTCAATGCAGAAGGCAGCAGCGTGCAGCCCAGCTCCATTTCCCTGCGTGTGCTGAGCAGTTCTGCAAATGGCACACAGGCTGTAATTAAACAGATTGACCTTTCCATGCACAGGCTGGAGAGGAGAAAGGTACTGGAGAAGATGGATTGGAAAGTGAATGAGATGCCAAAGTAAATCTCTTTTACCCATCCCATGTGTCAATAGCGAGATGGGGGAGCATCAGTCTCTGCAGCCTGAGTCACAGCTCAGGCACGGGCTGTGCCTATGGGATCTTCTTTGTGCCCATCTTCCAGTGCAGCCCATCAGACACAGTCTGACAGCACGCACAGATCTCCTCTTACATCACACACGGCTTTGAGCACCTATTAAGGAAAGTGATGAGCTTTGCTGGGAGAGGTCAGGCTGGGTTCTGCCACGTCCCTCCTCTGGGCTTCGTGTAATGGGTTTTGTTTTCTACCACTCACAGCTGCACTGTTTCAAGAGGGATGTTATTCTCTACCACATACAAATGGCAATGCTATAACATAATATTGCACTGGTAAAACTGCTGTATCACTGGGAGTCAGGCCTTCAGTCTTTTACTTTATGGTTATCTTCTATCATAGATTTATATAGTGGTGTGATTGCTTCTCACGTCCCATACAGAATCCTCATGAATCTTTTCATCCCTGCTCAGCCTGATTTTTGTGGGACTTCAACTGGTCTTGGCAGACTTGAAACGTCCTTTGATCCCACTGTACGCTCTGGGCTGCAACTTCTGCTCACTTGATTTCTTCTCCTCGGCATGTTTCCATAGAGAGGGCATGAAATTCACCCCCGTGCTGTAGCAGTGGCGTTGTCTCCAGCTATTCCATTACGCATCTTGCATGTAATTGCTTAGCGGTGACAGTCATCTTGTGGTTCTTTATGAACCAGTGACAGATCCGTCCAAGCAAAAAACACACACTGGATGATGATTAGGCAGAGTGATTGCTGTTAAATTCCAAAGCTGGACCCCGTCCACTCCTCCACTGCCGGAGGAGATGATTTGTTGTGGTTCTGTCACTGCCTCTGGCAGCGGGAGCAGCACAGCATTGCACAGGGAAGCCCTTCCATCGCTGGGAGAGTTGGTTGGGCTTTTTGTTGGTGTATCTCCTCCTGGGAGGGCTGTCCGTCCTTTGCCACAATACACAGCATGATAATGCTGTTTTGGTTCCACTGATTGAGCCTGGGCTTAACAGAACGGGATGGAAAACTGCGTTTAGAAGATGAGTGGGAAAACAGACCTGGGGGCTGCGTTGCACCTTAGATGGCAAACTGACCCCTGTGGTTGCGTTTTGTTACGCTGAGTATCTGGGCTATGTTTGGTGGGCCAGGCTTTGCTACAAACCCTATTAGAACAAGACACCCACGAACGCTCTGACAAGGAGTATTTAGTATTTAGCATCGCACTGCAGTGGAAGGGGACCGCTTTGCTGCCATGGAACATCTTGCATACAGCTGAGCAGTGTTTGGCACTGAGTCCATCCATTCCACCTTAGTGCACTTCTGGGTAGGATTCCCAACTGCCTGAGGCACATCCGAGTTCTCGTTCCGCAGCAGGAAGGTGCTTTGCTATTTCTTTACCTGCACTGTGGCGAGAGGAGGCTGTCCATTCATTATTCATGGTATTTCATCATTAAATCCCAACTTTGCTTCTGGGTTGGCAGCAACTCCTGCTCACATTTTGCTAACTCATGTTTCGTCTTCCCTTCCGGAGCAGGAAAACACAGCCCCGCAGAGCATCTTTTATTCTCCCATCCATAACTCTGTGAGGTTTTTTTTATCTTTCTCCCCCGTTTTCTCCTTTCATCTGCGAGAAGAGATGGAGTTCTTTGATATTTTATTTAGACCCCATCGTGCGTTGGGAGCGAGCCCTGCAGCTGTTTGTGGATGGGCTCCCTGCAGAGCCATCCCCCTCCCTGTGCCCATGCACATCTCCTGCACAGTCCCCCATGTCCGATGGGGCTTTGGGCACCAACGTTCTTCATTGCAAACATTTCCCACTGCAGGTAAAGCACTGCACACACGTGTTCAGATAAATGCCCTTTCTCTGGCTGGGATGATGTAGCGGGCGGATTTGATTTATTGTGCAGACAAGTGCTATAGGTAGAAGCGCTGTCTGCCCACACTGTTTTGATATTGCCAGGGAAGCAGTTATTAATGGCTACAAACAAATTCTATCCGACTTAGCCTGGAGCCTTCCAGTGCCTGGAGCTGAAATCTCTGCTCCTCGCAGGGTGCCCACAGGTGAAGGTGGGTGAGGAGCAGCGCTGCTCAGGACCCCGGAGCCCCTCTTGCTGTGACAGCGGTCCCATTAACAGCACTGCACATCTCAGCCCTCCACACTCAAACCCTGCAATCCCATTCCACCACCACCGATGCTCCTTTTTCCTTGTGAGGACCACCCTGCAATGGAGGCACACCGAGGCGCGTTGCAATCAGAGTGGGCAGAGCCATTAAAGAACTATTGGCACAAATGAGATTGCAGGAGGAAAGCTGTCAATAAAGAGGCCCCAGAAGGAAGCGTGCGGCCACGGGCTGTCTGTGCAGTAGCAATGGAGGATCAGTGCTGGACACAGCTAACGAGGAGGCTGCAGACGCCTCATTTGTTTCTGACAAAAAATGAATCATAAAAGCTGCTGAAATTCATTTTCAGTTCACAGTACATTTGGTGCCAGACTTTCATGCTGCCATCATGCAAATATATACTGACACGTACAAGTGAGCTGTGAGCGTGTTTATTTACCCTGTGATGTGCACTTGAGGGCATGCATGCATAGGTTTAAATACATTTGAGCAGGGTGGACACCTGTTCTCCCCTCAGCATCCTCCATCTCCCACCAAATCAGCGTTTGGTTCTTAGTGCAGGGTTTGGATATTCTTCCCCCCTTCCCCTCCTCAGATGCACCCCAGCTCTGCTCAGAGGAGCACACACAGAGGATGGGCAGTGGCAGAGTGTGAGTGCAGCACAGCTATGGGAGCAGAACCGTTCTAACAGCATTTTGTATCTGCTGGAAGCCTTCTGCTGGCCAAGGAAAAGCCAGCAAAAATAAATACGAGTGTTACTATCTGGAGGACTACGTTAAGATTTAAGGCTTTTTCTTTCAACATCTGTAGATGTCGTCGCCTTTACTGAAATCTCATTTTCTCCCTTCTTTTCCAGTCTGGCAGAATTGAGCGTTATGGAAAGCTGTGTGTGGGTATGTGATGGACTGCTGCTCACACAGCGGGTATTTGGACTCCCACCTCCCTGGGCAATGAATTGCCCACAAGATCTGTCTCAGCACTGCGTGGGCGTCAGATTTCCTTTGTGCCATTTGTCCAGACCTCTCCGTTGTGTCTGACCTGATGAGAAAGATCCATTCCAGGAGGATTTGCTCATAGAAGTGCAGAATGGCTGTGGTTGGAGAGGAGCTCTGTTGGCTACCCAGTCTGGCTCTGTGTTGTTAGTGGACATCCTTGCTTGTATCTGGATTTGTAAAGAGCAATCAAACCTGGAAAACAGCATCTGCCATTTGTTGCTTTTCCAATCCATCAATTTAAATGGTTGGTTTTTTTCCCACCAAGAAGTGAGAAACAAAGCACTGCAACTTCGTCTGCACCTCCCAGGAAGAACCTGACCGTGACAGCAGCTTTGCTCTGGAGCTACAGATATGTTTTCTGTCTGTAAAAGGAGGTTGCTGTTTACCTACATTTTTATCTGTTCGGAAGGCTTTCCCTAGACTGGAAATCAAGCTTGTTCAATAGAGCTCATTAGGTAATGAGCTTATTCACTAAGCTCATTAGTAGGGGAATTCATCCCGCTCAGCCCTCTGCAGCCCAAATCTTGTCTCCCTCAGCCTAGCTTACTGCTCATTTGACCCTTAGCAAGAGAAGTGACTTTTACCTAATTTGATCTCTTTTTGCATATTTTCATTCAACAACTGCCTTGCTGAATGAATGTTTCTATTATTTAATCTGGCCTGCTATTCCTCTGCAGCAGGAAAATATCTACAAGGGCTGTAGTCTTTGTGCACAACGTGCCAAGGAGAGAATATCATGCCAGCTCATTTCAAGAACTGAAGCCGAGCGTCTGACTCAGTAGGACTCATCCTGTTCCATGATGGATGCTCCCTGGATGGAGGAACAGACGGTGGGGCAGATGCAAGTAGGCAGGAGAACGAAAGAGGCACGAGTAGAAGTTGTGATTGCCTCCCGCGAGCTGCCCGTGATTGCCCATCTGCACGCAACGGCGTGGTCGTGCAGGGAGCTTTAGAGCACACACATACAGCGGAAGAAAGGGATTTCATATTGTGGTTCATTATGCAGAGATCAGAGAGCAGGTCTGACAACGAGGATCTCTCGCGGGGTGGGAGATGGGCTTCCTGAACTGACGGCACAGCTGAGAGGTGCGACAGCGAAGGCCGTGTGTTGGCAGTGGTGCTCCATTGATTCATGCTCAAAGGGGCACATTTTAGTCCTGTTTCTACTCATTTCAGGCACTGATTGCTGGAAAAAGGCTCTCGTGGTGTCAGAGTTTGTTGGATGGACAACGGCCTCCTTCC
>PPHD01027303.1:0-11208 GCA_002909625.1 Bambusicola thoracicus
CGGCGCCTCAGCGCCTCGAGGCTCCGCGCGGGGCGGGCGGGGCGCTGCGGGACCGGGGCTGCGGGCGGGGCGCGGGGGTCCCTCACTGCTGGAGGGGCTGCTGCTGCGTCCCTTCTCCCGCGTCAGTTGCTGGCACCGCAGGGAAGGGCGCCGCGTTACGCCGGTGCCGTTGTTCTGTGTGGAGAAAGCGCGAGGCGTTCCGCGTGCGTTGATCTCCGAGCATCGCCGCTGCCGCCTCCCGAAACGGCGGGGCCGGGCTGTGAGGCTCGCTCGGCTCGCGGCCGCCCCGCGGCACCTGCGCGCAGCCCTCCGCACCCTGCGGGAGGTACGGCCGCTTCCCGAGGAAACCCCGAGGCCGCGGCTGGAGCTGCCGTGCTGCGGGTGCCGGCCTTCAGCTGAGGCCGTGGGGTCACTCTTTGTCAGCACGCGTCGCTCGGAGCTCTGCTGTCACAGGCAATTGGGCTGCAGTGCCGCGAGCCGTTTGGAATAGAGGTGGTGTGGAAGTCTGGCAAGTGGCTCAGGAGCTTCCCAACCGCTGAGCTGTGCGTGGGGCTGCGTGTGCAGGACGGCAGGGCTGAAAGCTTTGATTCCAGAAGCACAGCCGTGCCTCACGTGTTGTAGCTGTGCTGAGGAGTGTCTGAAAAGGCGCGTTTCCATCTGATGGGAGGGGGTAAGGAGAGATGTGTAAAGGCAGTGAGGTCTGCCTGCTGCGTGGGTGCGGAAATCACACCTTCACCCAGCAGGGCAGACTGTGCTGGAGGCGTTGTAGCTTCTTAATGTATTTCTGCCTGCAAGTCTGCTCTCTAGTGAAGTGCTTGAAGAACAAGCTACAAATATTCTTTTTTTTTTTTTTTTCCCTATATTGGGAAGAAAAAATCCAGTAAGCGATTGCTGATGTTGATCTGCTTGTCTTTATGGCCTAGAGGTTGTCCAAAAGACTTCTGTGTCCTCCCCAGGTAGTGTCTCAGCTGGCTGTATTCTCGTATCGATGCTGGCAGGCTGTGCCCAGCATTGGATTTCGCAGAAGCGGCACCCGACTTGGAGCGGGTTAAACAACAGATCTGAGTCGTTCGGAGTTATCCGTGCTGAAGCCAACAGAGTGCATTCTTTGTCAAAGTACTGATTTATAAATCTGATGGATATGAGTCAGTGTTATGCTGGCAGTCGTTGATTATATTTCAACGTAGACTTGAATAGCAGGAAGTCACTTTTTGGCCCTCTTGTAAATCTCGGGATGCCTCAGAGACCCATTTCCCTGCTCCTTGCGCAGATGGACAGCTTTCCTGTTGGCTTCCTTCCCTTGCTCAGTCTCCCTGTACCCCACTCTTACTGCTACTTGGCATTTTCTCTTTCTGAGCTGGAACAAGAGGTCTGGAGTGCTTTTGATTGTACTTCATGCACATCTGTGGTAGCTGATGTCTGCCTACTGAGGTGTAGCCCAGATGCGTATGGGTTACACCTGCAAGTTGTGCAAGGCATAACATTATCCTGCAGCTGGCTGAGGGAGCAGGAGCATCCAGCTCAGGCTTAAAGCAGCAGCTGAGCCTTCCTCCTAGGAATGGAGTCAGGGTGGGTAAAAAAGCTGAAGAAGTGTGGACCAGGGATTTTTCTCCTCTTGGTTCCATGACAAAAGCTTCAAAAGGTACTTGTGGATTCCTGCTTATGCTCCAAGGCCTGATGTGCTCCAGCACAGAGTATGAGCAACGAAGCGCTCTGCACGTGGCTGCTCTTTGGAAGTGACAAAACTTAAAGCTGTACCAATGCTTCAGGTTTGGTGTGTGCCCAAAACAAACCTGTCTTTTAAGTATGCCTGTATTAGCTCCTGGCAAGTAAAATTTCTTGGGCTGAAAAGCTGCCTAGCAAACCTGGAGTTTTTGCTCCTGTTGATGTGCTTGGATGTACAGAATGTATATAGTAAGTGACAGGTGTTTCTGGGCCTGAGTGTGCTTTGCTTTGTGGTGTTCTCAGCATACTCCAAAGATGAGAACAGCAGTTCTGAGCTTATAATATTAGAATGCTGGTTGGCATGGCTGATGCTTGTTGCACACGTTCATCGCTTTACGAGAGTTCTTAGGGATGTGCAGTGCATGTGGGTATCCATCTCCTGTTGCTTTATTTTTATCTCTTTTTCATCATTTTCCATAGCAGGCATAAGGTAAACTGCCAATTCTTGAAACTTCCCTTAATTTCAGTGGGACAGAGATCTTAACATTTTGAAGAAATAATCCGACTCTGTGCTTGTGGTGGAATAGGGGGCTTTCATTTGTAGGAAAGGAGCACGTACAATCAGATGTAATCTCATTGGATTTTGTTTAATGTAGTGTATATGGATCTACCGAGTCGTGATGTAAGACTACAGACGGGATGTGATGGCAGTGTGGCTGAGGATTACTTCTATACCAAGTGCTTTTTCAGAGTGTGGGAGCCGTTCTTGTATTGAGAACAGTGCTGGTTCTGAAAGCGTTTGTTTATGGGGGAAAGGATTTTAAACCTTGCCATGTGTATGCAGTCTGATTGTCAGAAACGTGCCCAGCTCTCTTGGTGTGTGTGTGGCTTTACCATGCACTTCCTTCAGTTCTGTGGTCTATTTACCTGTGAGGAGAACCTGTCTGCTCTTGAGGCATGCTTGCAATCTGTGTATATCACTTTCCAGGTCCTCTCAGGCTGAACTCTCACCCATGTGAGAAGTACTTTGAGTTTATTTCTGCAATGGAAAAGGGAACTTGGCTATCTCTATACACCACCATAGATAGATGCACTTGTCATCCCGGGTACTTAACTGCAATATATTAAACTACAGTATAGTGAATAAGTGCTGTTCCGAATCTTACCTACATCAATTCTTAAGTAAAAATGTTTCTAACACAAATACTTTGATGCAAATACAAATGCAGGCAATGCAAATCTAAAGTTTTTGTAGGAGGAATATATTGCACAGGAAGAAAAAATTACTTAAAGCTAGAAAATATCAGCGTCAGTGCTAACCACAGTCCCTCTTTATGTGTGTATGCTGCTTGGTAAGCCCCTGGATACCATATAATTAAAGACTGTCTTGTATGGTTTACATTGTGTTTTTTTCCACAAGCTTGTACTTCATTCAGTGCACAAGATGGATGTTATGCAGTGAATGAGCAGCTATTCAATATTCTTATCCTCCTCATACAATGTGTCACCCCGTGCCCTATTTACGGCGCACCATCCGTACCCCGTACTGAATAACGAACTGTTGAACTCCTCATGCGCTTTTCTGCAGCCCTGATCACTGCAGGGACTGAATGCTCCACGTCAGTGACTGTGTCTGCATGGCGCTGCTGTGAGATGAGGGGGCATCATCCTTCTTTTATGGATGCTGGAGAGGGAAATGCCACTGTGGAAAGACCAAGGTGAAAGCTGTCTGAAGCTACAGTAAAGTTTGTATGCCCCATCTTTGTCTGCTGCTAATTTTTCTTGATGGTATTCAGGTTCTTTTGTAATATTTCATATGTTTAGGGTGCGTATCTCATGGCTGTGGAGGCTCAGTAGTTTAAGTTTTGGATGCTTTAACAGCAATCCAGGAGGTGCCAGGCATGGGTTGGTGCCAGTAATGGGCAGCACGTGTTGCTTGTTCTGCTGCAGTAGCTCAGCACCAGAACAAAGCTGGTCTGGTTCTGCAGGGTATATTTAACGGTGTCACCCACACTCATCCTTCATGTGATTTCCTCCCTTGCTGTCAGTGTCCTAGCACTGCTTTGCCTCCTGCAGGGGCCAGGCAGGCAAGACTGGAGAAGATACTCTTTTATAAAAATAAATGTAGGTTTAGGTGCCTGAGGAGATTCCATCTCACGTGAGCTTGTTCCTGTAGACAACGGTGTCATTCACTTACAGCTCCCCCTTTGTTTCTTGTGCCCCATGTTTTGTGAGCTAAAGGGAGTGTAAGGCCTGGTAAAATAAATATATGATCCTTATTGGAAAATGTGGAAAAGAGAGGGGGGAAAAAATAGACTAGAACCATAAAGGGAATCTGTATTCTGGCATTTTCTAATTCTTGAGAACAGGGCTGTTGAAACTTCTTTTGGAAGTTGGCATTTCTTTTCAAGAAAAGAAGGAATAGGGGGGAAAAAAGAAAAAAATCTGTGTTGAATCCTATGGGATGCTTGCGACACAAGTGCCTCGTAACAGGCTGCCCTGCTGCACGGCTCGGCCTCCTGCACACACAGGCTCAGAAGGTGGCAGGACACGACTGCTCCAAATGGGCTGTCATTAGTGGTGAAGTAGTTATGATTTTTTCCAATGGGGCTCCCAGTAATTACCAGATACTACAAAAACACTTGGATGTGGGAATCTGTGGTTGCCATCTGTCGGGTACTTTCCACGGCAGGCATGACGATCCTGCTGCAGACACCAGGAGGTGGTACGCTAATTATGGCTGTCCTCACGATGAAGATAAGTCCTACTCTGTTCCCACCGCAGTATACAGAATGCAATCTATGTTGCATTTAAGAGTGTTGTCTCTTAAGCAGAGGTCCTCTGCACGTGGAGCATATTCACCCTGAAGAAATCACTATTTGTTTTTTTTTAAACTGAGACTGCCCCCAACATGTGCTGGTTTTGGTGGTTGTTTCTATTCACTGTTTGTTCCATCTGTTTATTCTGAAGGAAGGCAGCAGTGTTTCTTTTTGTCCTGTAGAGGAAGGATGGCTGCTGTATCTCCCCCTAGCTGGCTATACCTGAGTGAAACCACCACATTTCTTGCCTGCAAGAAATTACGGCTTACTCAGCATGCATGCTGGCTGGAGTCCAAAGTGTGTTGTTAGGGCAGGTGACTCCTGTAAAGTTTTTTCTTTAGAAGTGGGAAGAACTTTTTCATTTGCACTCTTCCCAGAGAAGACAAAAAATCTCTTGATGGCTCCTGTGCAGCTGTTACCTCCTCCTGCGCTGAAGCATCTTAAACTGAGCTGTGCTCTGTGCTAGGGTTTCTGTAGGCTGGCAGTGCTGTGCCTGGGAGTAGTTCATGGGGAGCACCAGCAGTGAGGAGATGAGAGGAGGGCTGAACCCAACCTGATGTCTCCTAAAAGAAAATGTACTTTGAAAATAGATTGAAAAAGGGAACAGGAAAAGAAGAGAGAGGGTACCAAGTGCCTTCATGTTATTTATAGTTCAAGTTTATACCGCTGCAATAAAGTAGAAGCAAAGTCCTTTTGTCTGATGTGTGACATGCTTGTGAAGTTTCTGGAGCTGCCTATAGAAATGCAGCTCAGGCTCTCCTCAGTTTCCCAGCATTTACTTTTAATGTGTTGGAGCTGTGCTCGTGTTGAAGGGGCATCTGTGGTGGGCCAGGCAGGACTGGCTTGTACCTGGAGGTAAAGTAACTGGTCTAGATAAATTATTTGGTTTTGTCCCTTGAGATGGTTGAAAATGTTCCATAGCTGGAGAGATGTAGCTATAGGACCAGCTGTGACAGCTCTGAGTTTCTTTTCCCCCATACCTGATGTCTGCCCACTTTCATCTGTTAGAATAATAACTTCTTGTTCTTATAGCTTCCTTGGGAAGGAGGGATGAGAGACTCAAAATGTCATCCCACCTTGACTCCAAGTAGATACCACACCCTTGTGGCCATGCATGTTACTCCTGCAGGTGGGAGAGCAAGTCCCTCGGGTAACTTCCTTTCTGTTTTTTCAACAGAAATGTGAATGTTTTTTGCCCCTTCTGTGCTGTTGATGTTGATACCTGCTCATCTTGATAAGGTGTGCTCACGTTCATGGGAGAGAAACCATGAAGAGCGCAGTTACCTCTAACTGCATGCATTTCTGCCTTGTCCCCTTTAAATTTGGGAGTGTACTTATTCAGAAATATGCATGATTTCACTGAATATCCTTCTAATTACTATAAATTTAAAAAGGCAAGGAAAAAGCTTGCCAATTCCCTAAAGTAAGAAGAAATCCAGATACTTGTTATAAGAATACCCAGCTGCCAGGTGTGTAAATCCATATTTCTAGATATTTGGACCTGAGGGATGTCTCTCAAGAAGAGAATGTGAACTCCGTAACTCATTCTTCCCTGGTCAATAAAGCATTTGAGAAACAAGCCACTGTATGCACAGCTGAAGTTTTCTTTATTTCCACTGCTGTGTTCCCTCTGCAAAGAAAATTCACCACTTCTGTGTATGAGCAGCACTTCTAAGATTTGTATGTTGCAGAGAATACTCAAGGCTTTTTTTGCACTGAGGCGGGTGGGGAGGGTGGTCAACAGGCATCTGAAAGTTGCTACTGGTTACTTCCCAAGCGAAAGGAGAGGATGCTAAGGGGGATGCATTGATTCCCAGTAAGGAGAAAGATGCAGTTCTACAATCTATTCCTGCTCTGCTTGTCCTCTTCTCCTGTCTCTTTTGTAGTGTGTTGGAAGTGGGAGAAGTACCAAAATTCCTGGGAAAACCCAGTTAATTTCTGCTTGCAAGCTGGAGGAAGAATTGGAGAGATTTTCTTCCTACTGAAGGATTCTTGTTTTCCTACATCCTAAGCACAGCTAACCATTCTGGCAAGGAAGGATTTTCATAGAAGTTAGCAAACGCACCAAATAAACCAATGCCTCCAATCTCCTGATCTGCCCACCCTTGAAGCTGAGCATGGCACAGGGTTGTCCTGGTGTCCAGCGCTACTTTAAAGAGCTGAATCCACACACTCCTGCCTGTGCACAAGTTCACAGGCTTGTTTGCACGTTGCAGTGTTGCCTCAGCTTTGTGACTTTGACCTCCAGGAAGTCTATCGGGTTCAGTGGAAAAACAAATGGAGAGAGGGCCCAACCCCTCGCCATCCCGCATGTGGACGTGCTGTGTGGGGATGGCACTTACTGTGATCCCAGTGGGAGAGAGCTGCAAGAACGTCTCGTGGCCACAGCCATTGCAGCTTCACCAGTGTGATTTATCTGTAAGGTGCAAGTGACTGTAGTGCAAGTGGGAAAAGTATTTTTATGCAGATTTTTACGGAAGATTTCATGTAAAGTAGCTTCGGGTCTGAAACAAGCTCTGCATGGGGCTGCATTTCCACCCCTTCCCCACTCTGGGGGGCAGTTCTCCCATATGTGCCTACTGTGAGTTATAGGAGCACTCTGCCTGACCAAGTTGCTTTCAAAATCTAAGACTCACTTTGAGAACATTCATTTGATTATTGAAATTGGTACCTCAACCAAGCTTGTTACTGGCTACTGAGGAGCAGGTGGCAATTGATGAGGGAGCTTCTAAAGCCTGGAACATGTGAGCCACTGAGCATTTGCTGTGTGCCAGCATGTTCAGCAACCCAAGGCAAGTGAAGGGAGTTTTCTCCCATCTTTGGCCCAGCAGTTTACAGGAAATCTGTAAAGCTTTTTGTTCCACAGCAGTTGGCATGTGCTTGTGGAGAACCCAGCTCTGTTTTCTCATCAGCATGAACAAAAATAACTTCAGAGCTACATTTTTACTGTAAGTATCGTGTTTTTCTGTCAAGCTAAAACCAGCAGAATTCCCTGAGGACCAAGCTGTCATTTTATTCCCTGCTGAGCCTGAAGGGGCTCCGTTTTCACCTCCTCCATCCTGTGCTGGGTGACAAGAGGAGCTGTGAGGCCGCGCAGCCTCTGGGCTCTGATTGCAGCATGAGGTTCAGGCTGATGGGCACAAGGCATCTGCTCTCTTGGGTTGCACGTGGAGAGTGTAATTTCCATCTCTGGTACAAACTTACTGCTTTGAACTTTTACTAATTCTTTGCACTGTAGGGGACAAGTTCTAGGCATCAAAGGAGACAACCGCTTTACATTAGTCCTTTCTGATTCTTTGCTTATGGCAGTTTGACTGGGACACTGAGAGCCCTGCAGGCCCGTGTTTCCTCCCTTGGATTCTATCAGCTCTGCAGGCTTCTTGACAGAGCTAGTTTCAGCCACCAGCAGTGCTGGCGCGTCTCTGTGCTGACACAGGCCATGATGTGCTGTGACCATCCCAGTCTGACTGGTCATGGCAGGCCTTGCTGCAGAGCAAGGCTAAGCCTTTCGTGGGACTCGTGCTGAGCCCGGGCCTGCCACCCTGGCCTCTTCCACTGCCCCCCCCTGCCCACCCCCAGCACCATTTGTCATTTGTGGGCCGTGTTTGTTTGGTTTTGCATTTTTCCTGGTGGCTTTCATGCTAAAATCTCAGTGTTGCTGATTAGCCGGGGGGGAGTTCTGGAACACTGGGGAATTTGTGGAGCTTTGGCTTTACGGAGGGAGGAAACAGAGGCTGAAGAAGAAGGCTGTGCTGTTGTGAGCTGACAGTCTGCATCTAGACTGTTCTTCTATAAATACCAGATAAAACTCTCTGCATGGAAGAAAAATACTGCATAATATAGTCCCGTGATGTTTTCCCTTCCTTCTTCCCACACAGGAAATTGGTGATTTGATAGTCCCAGTTTTTCTCTGATGATTAGAAATGTAAAGTACACCTGACTCCTTAATGCCAGTAGTGTTCTCACTTCTCTCATTCCTTTCAGCTTCTGGGAAGCTTTTTCAGTTGTCTGTTGGATTTCATGCTGTACCACCTGAAAAGGCAGTGAGTGATGTGGGCCTTGATTCCCAGGTATTTCAGAAGAATATGTATTTGTTTGGTTTTTTTTTTACGAATATCTGAAATATTTAAGCTTTCTAGTCTTGAATATCCCTTGAACCAAAATCTCTGATAATTTCTTACATGAGTAAATTGTTGAAACCAAAAGCTTACTGCTACTGAAAAGTCAAAAGTAATTTGCAAAGGTCTGTTTCGTGATCACATTGATGAAATGGGTGAAATTCCATTCCTGGGCTTTGGATCAAACCAAGAGTTTGTGTTGCAAGCCCAAAGCAGCGGTTTCAGTGTAGGAACAAGAGCTGTCACCTGTGGGTCATTGTTCCCCAGCCAACACACTGACAGATCACAAAATCATTCTTAATGCTCCTCAGAGGTACCCAGTTCAGCTTGAGTACCCCTATCTGTCCCAAACTGTAGTTCTACTGTGCAGAGGAGCTAAGACCCCATGGTATGTGAAACTTCCTCTACTATCAAACAATTCTCTATTAGAAGGTTTGAGAATCTGTTGCTTCTAGTTGAGGTTTAAGTAAAACCTAAACACTGCAAAGACATTTACAATTCAGGCTTGTTTTGGGAGGGGGAATGAGGAAAGTCTTGATAAGTTATGCACTTGACCACATGTAGTTAAAAATATTATTTGGAATATAAACTTCCTTGTCTGAAGACCAGCTTTATGCGCTAAGTCCAAGAGCACAAAAAGCAGTTCTCCTCCCAGCCTCCATAAGTATACCTTAATGCTCCCGAATCCTGGAAATTATGCAGGGCATGCTTTTCAAATGTTGACTTTGACTTCTTGCCTGGGACCAAGTGTAAAGTCTTTCCAAGGAAATACTTAGAAGACTTGCAGTGAAACCCAAAAGCTGCTGCCAAACCTTAGTTTTTAGAAGGGGAGTAGGGGGCAATCTAGACTGTTAAAAACTTCCAGTTGTTTGTAATTAAATCCACTTCTTCTGTGCACAATAAACATATACTTAGAAAAAGATCATTTTACATAATACTTATGTGGTTTACTGCTGCTTTTCAGCTGCTAAAAAATCAAGCAGTAGGTCTGCTATTTCTGTCTGGAGGGTTACTGGAATCTGGGAAACCAGGAGCGATGCAGCTGTGCCGCCACAGTGGCATGTACCCTCTTCATCCTGCGGTGACATGCAGGTTGAGCTGGGGAATCCTTGTCTCATTGTGAAGCATCCTTCCCACTTAGCTGGCTGAAACTTGTTTGGGATTGACAGGGATGGGAGCAAAGAGGAGATAAAAATATGCCATCCACATGTTGCTCCTTGCCAGCAGCAGAACCACTCCGTAGCCTTGGTGAAAGCTGTGGGACTGCAGGAACATCTTGTCAGATTGCTTGCTTCCAGGAGGGCTGGCAGGAGACAGGACCACTAAATCCTCGTGGTTCTTCCCACCCTGATTTGGTCTGCTGGTGTTCCTTCAAGTTTGCTTCGAGTCTGCTGCTGTATTTCATTGAGAGAAGTGCAAGGTGGGAACACTTGCAGCTATGGGGACAGCAGTCCCCCTCTCTGGTCAGGAGATGTCCTGGGGCTGAAGCTGCTGCCAGGCCTGTCAGGAAGCTCTGCAGGTAGTGCCAAGTGGGTGGAGAAAGAGACCACAGCTTCTCCTGTGTAGGGGAGGAAGGCCACCAGGCTGAGGCAGTGTGATTGATTGGTGGTGCCTTTGCTTGTGTCCTGGAGGATCCTGGAGGAAGGAGTCGATCCAGGTTCTGAAGCAGTTTGTATCTTGTTTTTCATCATTACTGAAGTCACCTCCAGTTTGATTGTTGGTTAATGGCAGATGTGAAATTTTGTTTGTACATTTACGTACGTTATGGCTGCAGAAGTGCCATCACATCTTTTAGTGCAGGCATGTATTTCACCAAGCAAAGCACAAAAACTCTGATTTTTGCTGTTAATGAAGTTGCATGTGAAGTTTGGTCTTCTCACCTTGCTCTCTGTATTCTGTTCATTACATGCAGCCCTGACCAGGAGTGCTAATGAGGGCATAAGGCTGCTCGCACCAGGGATGGGCAGAAACTTCCAGGATGTCTGACTTAGACCTCTTGCAGGTGATGCTGCCAGCTGGGGAGAGGGCAGGAGGTGGCTTCGTAGTGTTTGAGGGCTGTTGGTATTTAAAAAGAAAAAAAAAAAGCCAACATAACATTTTGGTTTAACTTTTGTTGCTCTGTTAGCATCCCTGGGATTCCCAGTCTTGTGGCAAAGGAAATCTGCAGCGAAATTCACTCAAGCCTGAATATGCATTTATCCAAGAGGTAAATTTTGCATTTACCTTTGTCAAGGAAAGCAGATGGCATGAAGAAATTGTCACTTAGCAAGTAAATTACAGGTGATGTGAAACAGTAGACAGGAAGGAGGTATGAAAAGAATAGAGAACAACTAAGTGATGGAAGAACCACCATAAAGCCCTACAGAGCAGATTTGTTAGGATTTGAGATGAAAATCCCTGTTGGTTGCTGAGATTATCACCCAGCGTATGGCTGGGAATGTCACAGAGAGGTAGAATTAGCTGCTAATGATCTAGACACCACTTGTAAACAGATGTCTGCAGTAGTCACAACTGTGTGTTTAATTCAGCTGAAATTTGGATTACTCAACAGGCTCAGCATGGTGCTCCAATACTTGGTATCTTTTCCCACTGTTCTCACTTGGTAC
>PPHD01027304.1:0-11208 GCA_002909625.1 Bambusicola thoracicus
TCCCCCTTCCCTCCCGTCTGCCTTTATCACCAGAAGAGGGACAAAAACAAAACACTAACAAAGATAAATTCATTCTACTAATCAAGTTCTCTGAAACACTGCTATGGGTTACTTTCCTAATGACAGTGGGAGAAAATTTTCCCTGTAATATTCCTTCCCATTCCCTAAAAAATGCCACAGAACTTGGACAAGAGCATTTTAAATGGCATCTCTCTAGGACTCCTTTGTTGCCTATTTTGCTGCATCTAATTAAAAGAGAAAAGTCTTTTAATATTTAAGCACCATTAACTTGGCTGAATTATTAAATGCCAATTTGCATTATGTGCATAAACGAATCAATAAGCAAAGAGAATAAAACAATGGAGGTGGCCAGGGTTAGAGAGATGTCAGCTCCTCTTATCAGAACCAGTGGGAATCGCTGGCTTGTCTGCCGGGTTGTGGTTATTAATTATTGGTACTTGAGAGAGAAAGAACCAGGGACTTTCTAGTCCTCTTCACACCAAAGGCGCTGCAGGGATGTAGAGGATGCTGTCAAGATAAAACACTGCTGGGCTTGATTTCCAGGGTGTCAGGCAGCCCCAGTTGACTCAGCTTTGCTGAAAATCTGCTGGTGTTTCCTTTCTGTGCTTGCTGTCTTCCTTGGGTGTGGAGCTGAGCTACCACACTTGCTTTCCCCTCTCTCCAGGTCATTTTGCTTGCTGGCAATAGTCTTTGGCCTTGAGTTTCCTGTGCTGACAAGAAGGGATATGGGGGAAAAAATCCAGTGGGAAGCAATTTTTCTTGAATAAGCTCTTCTGAGTTGCACGAGAGGTTTCCTTTTTCCTCTTCCTGCAAGTGTGGACTTGGTGCTATGCTAGGCAACTGTGGAGGCTACTGGCTGGTGTTGGCCTCACAAGGTGCCAGACTGGAATTAGGGATGCAACTGATGGGTGCCAAGTTTTGACCTCCCCCTGGGGCCCTGGCATTACTGCTAGGGCAGAGCTGGGCTATGTATGCGGCTGCCCATCCCCATGGGATAGACTTTGCTTCTGATGGCCTGGGAAGACTGTGTGCCTCTACCTCTTACTGCAGACCTTCAAACAGAGATGAGTCCTTGCTGCACACCACTTTTCCGTAGCAGAATTGGATTTTGAACTACAGTTAGTGTTTGTACTTCCAGCTCTTTCTAACTGTGGGAAGAACAAAGCTGTCTCTCAGTGAAACTGTATTTCATTCTCTCTCCAGCTGCTCTCACTCCTGCAGTGATTTCCCCTAGCTCTGCTCTGTTCCTTTTGCTTTCCATGGAGGCTGGACAAAGCAGCAGGTAAACACGGTCATTTGCTGAATCTTTCCTCTCCCATGTAGAGTTGGTGTTTGCACTGTTGTCATGATGTGATTGCCCTCATGTCCTCAGCTCCCTCTGAGCAAGCTCACTGGGTTTTAGAGCAGCTCAGCTATGACAGGTGAGGATTTAGCACAGGCTCAGGACCTGAGTATTTACTCAGCTCCTCAGATAGGATTTGCGGTCTGCACCAAACTCTATGTCTCTGCAGGAGCTCTTCTGACAGAGGTGGAGCTGGATCAGTTATCAGCAAAGCCTGCAGGAGAGCCTGGGCCCTGCCCTAGGGCCTGGCTCTGCTTCACCCCACTGCCATGTTCTTATCCGCTGGGGTCAACGGCCCGCAGTGTGACATGGTCCCCATGGCTCTCCATGTAGCAAGGAATCTTCTCCTTGAACAGCTCTCCTCTGCATGCCCTTCTGATGCTCACCATATCCCAGTTTCCACCTCAGCACTCTCTCCCTTTATTTTTCTGGTTCGAGAGCTACAGCTGTTGTCTGTTTGATGTTTTTTTTTTTTCCCTTTTGATATGAAGAAGAGCCTGTAGTTACTCATTGATTAGAGGTCATGCACCTTTGCTCCCAATGTAGTTGACAGATTAGCAAATTGACATATCTTAGCCCTTTGGAAGGGATGAAGAGTCTGTATTGTGCTCTCCTTTCATCTCCTGTGTTAAATGGTCCAGTAATTAAACTACAGCTGAGTTTCAAAGTATGCTGGTTTATAGATCTGTGAACGTGGATCTCTGTTGAAAAGTCACTGTTGTACCAAAATGACTTAAAATATAAAAAAGGAAGGGATGTAGAGCAAGTAGTGTCAATGGTAACTTTGCGAACAAGCTGATCTTGAATTTAGGGAAAAGAGGAGAGAATCTAAATGCATTTGATTGCGAAGGTTCTTACCAGCAGATCCTGGGGCATCACTCATGGGCTGTGCTGAGAAGCTGCAGCATCTCTATGGAAAGCATTTTTCTGGTCTGAATGCAGATATGTAACTTCAGAGCAGGGAAATGGGAAATGAGAATAGAGAGCAGGAAAGCACGAGATGTATGGAGAATAGCTGACTCCTGTGTCTGCATCCAGGCTGATCTCAGCTCTCTTGCTGGCTGGGTGCTCCGAAGCTGCCTGGAACGCAGAGGTGAGGGGTGTGCTGGAAGCTGAGAGCATGAGTACTGTCTCTATTTCTGCAGCCCTCTGTTTTCTGATGAGACTGCCTCATTTTTTTTGAGTATTTTACCAGCTGACAAACAAATCAATCTGCCTGTGGTCCCTAGAAGAGAGGATTCTCGATTTCTCCTCCAAGCTGCTTGCCTCTTTTCTGTTTTACCCTAAAATGTTTATGAGCAGTAAGTAGCAACCAGACAAGAAACGGGTTTTGAAAGTGCAATGCTTTGTGCTCTCAGCCTGCCAGGATCACCTTGCCTGAGTGTGGCTCTGTGGCTCATTGGGTTCTGCAGCAAGATTTAGAGATACGGCACAGGCTTTGAAGCTGGTACTGTGGGAAGTGGGTTGGGAAAAATAGTCTCTTTTATGACTGTCATGAGGCACGCTTATTTTATAAATTTCCTAACCAAAGCTGGGAGCTCCCAGGACAGTACTACTCAGGTACAGCACAGGTTCTGATTACCACCATATCTGGAGCCCCAAGTGGTTTGAAGGCAACCTGCCTCATATCGCTCACGTTAAGTCATCTGTACAAATTCCCCTCAGGCTCAAGTTGGGCAGTGATACCGAGTTCATGCCAGCGTAATGTTGTGTGTGTAACATCTATCACTTGATACCTATCAAACAAAACACTTTGATTTTTGCTCTGCAGCTCAATACTTTGCAGTTAGGTGGACGTAAGAAAGTTGAGGGAGAACCATGGGAAATTAATGACCTGTTACAGGCCAGGGGAATTGGTAATGAAGGAGTTACTGATGATCTAGTGGCTCTGATGCTTCAATAGAACACACAATACCCTCCTTCGTTTTAGATCAAACAAAGACCTCAGAAGCAGTTGCTGCAGTCACTGGGGGCTGTACCTGTTATTCATAATATCTCACATGGTTTTGTTGCTGATGTTTTTCTAAAAGAAACAAAATTATACAGATGCTTCAAGGAAGTGACATTGATTTAGGAGAAAGTTATTTTAAGACCATGCAAATCATCTGGCTGAGCTTTACGAAAGGGAACTCTGTTTTTGGATATGCAATCAGCCAGAGTTGTAAAGACTGTCTTGGCCAAGTTTCACGCTCTGTTAATGTTTTCCCAAACTCTGTGATTTCTGTGTTCTTCCCATCAAAAATTATATTCTTCCCTTTATGCTCAGGAGTGCGGTGAATTGTTACGTAGGGTTAGGCATGGTTGCTTTGCGTATCTCAGAGGTGGTTGTGCTTTTGTTGTGGGTGGATTGATGTTTGTGTTCTAATCGCGGTAAGGAGCCAGGCATTTTGCTGCTGAAATATGACAGGTTCCCTGCTGCAAATTTAGGCCAGGAGTCCAGTAAGCAGATTTTTTATTTTTAAGTATGTATGCTTTGGACTGCCGTGAGAATGCTGACACACGGGGAGCAAGAGAGTCTCAGCGAAGATCTGTCTTGCTTGGGGCTGTAATCCTTAGTGTCAGCATGCCATTAGGGCTTCCTGGAGGTTTTTGCTTTAGGACAGCCTTTGGTATGGCTGAGTCACCTGGGCAGAAAGCTATGTTAGCAGAGCTGACAGGAGGAGCTTCAAGGGAGAAGTATTAAGCTTACGGAGGCCACGTGCTGAAGGCAGCGCTGGAGGTGTGAGAGAAGGCTCGGAGCAAGGAGTGGGAGACCTGAGAGGATGGGTGTGCTTTGCTCCTCGTAGCTATCCCTGTGGGCTTCTATTCCAGCCTCCCAGGGCAGGCTGCATGGAGGCATCAGGTACCTAAGCTCCTTTACACCTGTCACTGCCTCTCCCTCTGCCACTGTGCTGGCCTGAACTGCTGATAGGTACGGCCGGTCTTTCTTCAACCATTAATACACTATTGATCCACAGCCCTCCTGACAGTGTTAATGGACACTGATTGTGTATTATTATTTCCATAATCAGCCTGAAGCTGGAGTGAATTTTCCTTTTCAAATGGCCCATCGATATCATACCCAGCGTTGTGGGCTGGAGCAGGCTCGGTTAATTTGTATCGTTGGAAGTTTTGGCAGAGCCTGTGGTCTTCATCCACGGTGGAGCAATCAATGAGACCAGCTGAATAGCAATGGGCCATACAACAACCCAGCTTTCATCCCTCACCAGAGCAGGCATAGTCAGGATGTTCTGTCTGAATCTCAGGATCCTCGCATACCCTTCCTTTCCTGCTAGGCCTTTCTCACTCCTGTGGGGAAAAACAAGGCCTCCATGCTCCATTCTATTCCTCCATACCATTCAACAAGACCTGGACAGACTGGAGAGTTGTGCAGATAGGAACCTGATAAGGTTTAACAAGAACAAATGTAGAGTCTTGCACCTGGGGAGGAATAACCAGATGCATCAGTACAGGTTAGGGGATGACCTGCTGGAGATGAGTTCTGTGGTGAAGGACCTCAGTGCCCTGGTAGATAACAGGTTGGCTGTAAGTCAGCAATGTGCCCTCATGGCCAAGCAAGCCAGTCAAAAGGCATTAAAAAGAGAGTGACCAGCAGGTTGAGGAAGTCCCCCTCTACTCTGCCCTGGTGAGGCCACATTTAGAATACTGTGTCCCATTCTGGGCTCCTCAGTTCAGAAAAGACAGGGATCTCCTAGAAGAAGTCCAGCAGAGGGCCACAAAGACGATTAAGGGCCTGGAGCATCTCCTGTGTGAGGACAAGTTGAGTAACCTGGCTCTATTCAGCCTGGGGAAAAGAAGACTGAGAAGGGGATCTGATTTATGTTTATGAATATCTAAACTGAGGTGGGAGGCAAATGAATGAGGCCAGGCTCTTCTTGGTGATGCATAGCAGTAGGACAAAGAGTAATGGCCTAAAACATGAGCATAAGATGTTCCATGCTAACATGTGTATGAACTTCTTTATGGTGAGGTTGATGGGGCACTAGAACAGATTGTTCAGAGAGGTTGTGGAGTCTCCTCCTTTGGAGTTATTCAGGACCCATCTGGATGCCTACCTGCATGACTTATTATAGGGTGCCTGCTTTAGCAGGGAGGCTGGACTCAATGATCTCTTCAGGTCCCTTCCAACCCCTGCGATTCTGTGATTTTCAGATGCCTTCATGTTTGCATCTGCCTGCTCTTCAAGCATTGAGTTGTGCATTGAATTAGCAGAATGGATAAAAACAGTGAAGCAGTGACTTTGAGGCCAGAAAGACGCTCCCTTTGCACTGTAGCACCTGTAATTGGCAGTGCCACCTGTGGGTGGTCCTACTGACAGTGGCTGTTCAGCCACTAATGGCTGAGGGAGATTAGTATTCAATTCCATGTGTTCCATAAACACATTTTACCCCTTTTCGGAAACTCCCTTCAAGATGCACCTCTTACATGCCGCTTGCTTGGGACTGGAAAGGTGAGGAGAAGATGCCAGGAGGTTCTTGAGGGTTTTCAGCAGCAGATTAGCAACCAGTGCTCACCAGCTGTGCTCCTTTGTAGCTGAGAAATTTAAGTCCATGGCTTCTTTGCATAGAGCTTGCCTGGGCTTATCTGGGTTCTGTGATACCTTGCCTGGAGGCAGCCAGGGGATTGCATTCCTGTGCAGATGAAGGCATTGACGGATGACATAGCCTTCTGGTGTGGCCACCCGGAGGGCTTGGCTCCAGGGAACATGACTGTGGGAAGTCTGCAACACTGGTAGACTATGTGGGAAAAGAGTGAGGACTGAAATAGGACTTCAGCTATTCCTATTTTTGCTTTGTTCTGCTGCAGCAGATCTGTTCTCGAGAGACACTCCTCTAATTTCCCCCCAAAATTCAGAATTTGTAATAAACTGATACAGACCTAAGAATGCCATTGCCTCTTTGTCTTTTTGCTTTCTCCTTCTCTCTCTGCCCTTCTTGAGCTATAGATTTTCATTTGGCTTCTGACAATGCAGTATCTGTCTCTTACCGTCTTCTCTGTGAAGGACTTCTCATCATTACCATCACAGAGATAGGGGATCTCAGGTTCAGAAAGATGAAGTGGCTAGACCTGTGAACCAAATGCTCGTTACTCAGTCCTCTCCAAAAAAAAAACCAAAAACCAACCAGTTCTTTTTTACTTTTTAATGATATTAGCAACCTCTAAGCACCAAGAGTGTCATAAACTTTCCAGATTATAGTAATAATAACATTGTACAGTACATTGCACTGGGAATAAAATTATTTTACCCACTCCAATTTCCTTTTGTTCTAATGCGTGAATATATCAAATGAAAGCGTAGTAGGGGCCAAATGTGTTGCAAACCAGCTCTTTCCAAAGGAAGGGCTTAATGCTGCAGGTTCAGAGCTTGAATTTTGCATTGTAAAGTGTCTGGTTTTGAATGTTTGGTTGGCTCAGTTTCTCTGGAGTGCTTTGTGCAGTTCTGCTCCTAAAAGCTTTAGTAGGACAGGCTGTATCTGCAAGACTCGTTCATTGTGGGGCACCTCTGAGAATGGCTGAGATTCTTTCTCCATCTCCAGCATTGGCCTGGTTCTCTAGCCTTTCTTTTCACTTCCAAGGGCCTTCTTGAAACTGTTTCCTCTGAGAAACAGGACCCATGCATTGCCAGGACAACAGGATGGCAAACTAGCATCATCCTGAAATCCTCCAGGAGACCTGGGATGATGTCAACCAATAATGCATTCTTTCTGTTCAAACACATTAGAAGTACAATTAATCCTCAGCATCTCTCTGTCTGTCTGTGGTATGGAATGAGATGGCTTTCCCAGCCTCTGTGTCCTGTGGCAGGCTGAGCTTGGAACCAAGACTTCTGGAGTCTTATCCTATGATTTAAAACAGTCCTTTGGGAGCTGAATTCATCCCTTGCTCAGCCCCCACACCTTCACTCCTATCAGGTTGTATCTAAGTCTGTTTTCTCAGCCTCCCATGCTATCTACTCGAGCGCTTTTCTCTGCAAGACAGCCCCAGGCTCTTTGGTCTCCCTTTAGATAGTGATGGGTTCATATGGGGTTTAAAACACGGCAAAATGATTGTTGGTCTTTCAGGAGACCTGGTGCTGGGATTGCAAGAGAGATGTTACAGCTTGAACTGTAGTGATTCAATTAAAGTGACGTCCCTTTCCACTAAATGGAGATTAAGGTATTCCTAATGGTAGCACAAAGCTGAATGTACACACCTTTGTTTCTAAGCTTTGTGACAGCCCAGGTGGATCCGGGGGGGATTGGGGAGAGAAGAATGAAACTGTGACACAACGTTTATCTCCAGCATTGTCATTTGGCTATAGATTAGTGTCATATATTGCTTTGCACTGCAGAGTAAGGATTAGTTTATATAATATTTCTATCAAACTTAGGCAACAATGATGATGACAAAGTATTTTGGTACCACAGTGGTTGCACAAAAACCCTCTTGTACAGTACAACTGTACTTAATGTTTTGCTGTGGAAATTCCCTATGTAGAAATGCCTTTAGGCAGGTGGCAGGGAGGTTATAGAAGACAGGTATAAGTACAGCTGTGGGATGGCCAAAGGGAGAAGCGTGCAAGTTGGAAGGCTTAAGGCTAAAGAGCATGTGCACCATGTGGGGCACAGCTGAGCAACTCGAGGCAACATTTAACTGGGAGCAAGAGCTGCAGATAAATATTCTAATTCTCCACGGGGTGGCTGGCAATTAGTTTTCACGGCAGGGTCATGTTTACAAAGGGAGAACAGAGCCACCAGACGGCAAACGTAACCCAGAAAAGGGAAGAGAGATTTCAATAGCTTTGCTGCTGCAGGGTGTCAGGACCCCACTGAAACAGGGGTGGCATAGGTCAGGGGGAGAGTGTGCTACAGGATAGGAAGGGACAGGATTTTTCTCTTTTAATCACAGAGCAGGGAGTCTTAAGCATCACAGAGTGCATCTTGGCATTGTGAGCAATGCTCTACAGTGCATGTGGGTAAAGGTGTTGTGGCATGTCTGCAGAGGGCTGGAGAAGCATGATAAGAGGCAGTGTTTTGGATTAAAGTGTGCTGGCAAAGGTTACATGGGCATCTGAATTGCTCCTCTGCCATTGTTCACTTGACAACCATTCATGCAGTCTTTTACTGATAAATCACTGTTTTACTTAAAAAGTATATACATGCGTTTGTATGTATATATGCACATACATAAGTTTCTACTGTCTCCTTCTTTCTGTGTTCAACAAGAATTTTCTGCCATCCAAGCAGTGGAAGGTTGCTCATCTACTCAGTTCTATCAGTGGAGCATTGACTGTTGGTCTCAGAGATGGTAGGCAAGTTCCTACAAGTCCTGCAGATGAAAAAGATAAAGGGATTTGTCCATGGTTATGCCATCATACTGTTCAAATAAACATATTGCTTCTCCTAGCCCTATAGCTTGGGTAGTAATGAGCCCATCACGGTTTTGTCAACTAATACCCAACTGGGAGGGCAGTGAGGGACTGGCATGGGTTGCCCAGAGGAGGTGGTGGATGCCCTGTCCCTGGAGGCACTTAAGGTCAGGCTGGACGAGGCTCTGAGCACTCTGATGTAGCTGTAAGTGTCTCTGTTGCAGGGGAGTTGGACCAGCTGACCTTTTAGGGTCCTTTCCAACTCAAACAATTGTGATTCTAAAAAGAGGGAATAGCTTGCTGCCTGAGTGCTAGGTGACTGTGCCGTGATGGAGAGCCCAGCAGCGAGAGCAGCTGGCTGCCCACAGCCCTGTGGCCACTCTTGTGTCATAGCTGCACAGGGATCAGTGCTCTGTGGTGACACCAGTTTGTATAGGCTGACCTCAAAGGCAGATCTCTTCTGCTGCCCAAGCCCAGCATGCCTTAGCTCTGTGCTGCTGGTGGATGAAATCAGCATAAATCTGAGCACTTCTATTTGCCGTCTGGTTGGGTGTAGAGCATTTTGGTCATGCCTGGAGCAGAATAAGAAATTGCTTAAAAAAAAAAAAAAAAAAAAAAAAGAAAAAAGAAAAATCCATGAAAGAAAATAGTAGTTCAGCTAACCTTGAGGAAAAAGTGGGTGCTCAATTCAGCTGTAACAGGTTGTACAAATCAGTGCTTGTTCCAGAAGGCTCAGGCTCTTTGCTTTAAACCCTTGTATTTCACCAATGGCAGCTGGAGCTGTGACTCTGGAATCACCTGGAAGTATTGCAGCAAGACAGGGCAGTGCATCCCAGGGGCACGCTCACTGAGGTAGCTGTTCTTAGACACGTGGGTTTCTCTGTTCCTTGAAGTGTGACTGGAGTTTTCCCCTCGAACAAGCACAGGTGTCTCATTGGGCTGCGCAGTCACTTTCAATACATCTCAGCCGCTTCAGTGATCACACAGACGCTTTTGGAGTAGGGAACCAAGGGCTGCTCATACAGACCTCTAGAGTTATGGTGGCTTGTGTTAGTAGATGCTGTTTTCTCACTGTTTCTCTCTCCCTGCTGTTGATGAGAGGTACAGTGAATCATAACTGCTGGTTGGGGATGTGCAGTTTTTAAACTCTACTCTGGGAACTTTCTTTCCATGAATTTTCCCTTACACAACTCTCAAAGACTTGTTTTTCCTGTAGCATGCACTGTGCATGTTCTAGGGACATACTGAAAGCCAATACAGAGCCTCAAGGCCCTTTGTGACTCCACTCAGGGGTTATCCTAGCCCCCTGCATAGTAAATCATGGTCATTAGGCCCGTTTTAGACAGGCATAGAGCAGCTGTGATTTGACCAGATCCCTGCTTTAACCTCTCGTGTATGCTCATTTCTGAGAGAGCAGGGAGTTCTTAGTCCTCAGCCCATTCAGGAAGGTCTTAAAAATACTCCATACTTTCTTTTCAGTGCCTAGGGCTGCTAATCTCAGCAGCACCTAAGGACTTAAAGTAGCAGGTGATAACAGGCTCCCAGGAAATAAGGATAATTGCTCAGTTCTCCATCTTCTGAGTCCTTTGCGTCTCATACCCAGCACTGTCTGGCTCTTCCCTTCTGTGGTTCAAGAGGTGGCTCTTCCACCCTGCTGTGGGCACAGCTGTCACAGGCAGTGGAGTCAAGGGGATGGAGTGCAGCTTGTTCCCTTTATTACCTCTTCTTTCCTCTCCGCAGCTCCTGCTCAGGCCCAAATTATCCATGCTGGGCAGGCGTGTGTGGTGAAGGAGGACAACATCAGTGAACGTGTTTACACGATTCGGGAAGGGGACACACTGGTCCTGCAGTGTCTGGTCACAGGACACCCCCGGCCACAGGTAAGACTTCAGTCTCACCTGTCAGCAGGATGCCCAGCTTTCTCCTGCATGTTGGAGTCACGCAGTGATATCCTATAACACAAATATTAACTGTTCAAACTGTGAAGAAGCCTTGTTTTCAAAGAATATGGTCCAAGCTGCTTTTCAGGAGCCTACCTGAAACATGTAGTGGTATTCAGTATGTGAAGTTTCTCTCAAAATGGGAGAGCAGCCCATTGTACAATCCACCCTCAAACCTTTGACCCTCTTGCTACAACAACCTGAACAGGCTAGAGGAGGTTTGACCCACATGCTGGCCACAGAAGTAGGTCCTTCATGGCTCATCTCTCTCTCTGATTCTCTGGATGTGCAGGCAAGGGGGAACTTGCTTGGGGGAGTTCAGAAAGTTGTTTGTGGTGCACTCCACAGAGTTTCACAAAGAGCCCACTGGTTCTTGCTTTAGAGCCAACAACCAGAGGCAAGATTCAGACCTGCAGTGCTGGAGATGTTCATGCTGTGGTCAGTCACAGGTCAGTGAGGAGGCTTGGGAGTGAATATGGCTAACTGCTGCAGTCCTTCCCAGGGTCCCTGGAGGGCTGCATAGCCTCGAGTCCTGTTCAACCCCCTCCGCCCCCCTC
>PPHD01027305.1:0-11207 GCA_002909625.1 Bambusicola thoracicus
CTGGAATGGCCTGCCCAGGGAGGTGGTGGAGTCTGTCCCTGGCAGCGTTCAAGAGGCATCTGGATGAGGAGCTACGAGATATGGTTTAGTGGCTTGCGGTACCAAGGGTAATTGGAGGATGGTTGGACTAGATGATCTTGTAGGTTCTTTCCAAACTTGGGATAATATGATTCTATGACTGCATGCAGTTTTGAGCACCACATTACAGAAAAGACAAAACTACTACTCAATGTCCAAAGGAGAGCTGCAAAGGGGATAAAGTATGTGGAGCAGATGAGGTCCCTTAGTTTGTTAGCCCAGAAAAGAGTAGGCTGAAGGGAGGCCTCATTGTGGCCTACAGCTCTGAGGGGCATAGAGAGGTAATGCTAACCTCTACTCTCTGGTGACAGTGACAGAGCGCGAGGAAACAGCATGGAGCTGTGTCAGGGGAGGGTCTGGTTGTACACCAGGAAATGGTTCATCATCAGAGGGTGGTCAGGCTCTGGAACAGGCTCTCCAGGGCAGCTGTCATGGCTTTAAGCTTGCTTAAGTGTCTGAACAACGCTCTCAGTCATATGGTCTGATTTTTGGGCCATGCTGTGTGGAGCCATGATCGTTATGGGTCCCTTCCAACTCTGGAGTTTCAATGATTCTATGAAATAACAAAGTTATATGTGCAGTTATCGAAACACACTATGCATGGGAGGCTAAGATTGGTCTTTAAAGGACTCTTTTTTCTGCATACGTAAAAGTCTATATTCCAAAGCTTTTCCACATGGTTTATTTAGAGAAGAAGAGTATGCTTATCACATAAGATAAAAGCCACCTTGAATAAGGCAGAGACCATGACTGACTTAAAATATAACGACAGAAATATAAGGCTTTTCAGTCCAATAAAGGTTAGATGTCTGAAAAGCATAATTAAGCCACTAAACACACCTGTTTCAAATGATAGGCAATGGATACTGAATTTAAATGGATTTTTAAGGAAGGGGAAAATCATATTTCATTGAGGTGTCCAAGTACACACGCTATTTTGGACCGCATCTGGTCCAAAAGGAGCAGCATCTCCTCCTAGTCAGAAATGTATTTTTAACAGAAGATCTTCTGTCAAATACTATTTTTTGGGCAGTCATAAACCATCTTTCTCTGACAACCCTAAATATGGAAACCTCATTCTTGTGACCAGTATGGTTTCTGTTTCTGTGACAGGCCTGTCATACTGCACCTATAGAAGACGAAGGTCATAAGTGCTGGAATTAAAGACAGTGATTGTTTAGATGCTATTGTTCTTATAATTAGCTATATCAGAAGGCCACTGTTACTTTATCAATGCTGGGTCTCAATATCATTCTTACCTAATTTCAGATAATTTTAATTTTCAGAATCTTTTAGGGTGAGTGACACTGGAATGACAGGGCAGCAACCACTGCACCCCAATTAAACTGGCAGAAATACTTCTGAGAAATTCAGTGCTGTTCCAGTTGGTTCACATTCTATTAAGAAACATGATGAAATAAAACATTGTTTAAATAAAAAACTTGAGAATAATAATTAAGCCCATTACAGCCGGCCTATTCCCTGAATGTATACTCCGCTAATTCTTTAAGGATAGAGAATGTGGCAAGCTATTATTATTGATAATTTTTAATTAAAAGCACTCCAATAAGTATTTTATTTAAAGATTCATTTTTTTAACTTTTTTTTGTGCATTATTTATCAGATAACCATGGTATAAAAAAACTACCACTAAATATTTACTCATTAATTGTTACATAGTAAGAATACATTTCAAAATGGTATTTCTGTCATATAAAATAGGCTTTTAAGTTTTGCTCCATTTTTTATAAAGCTTCTAATAGATTAAGTTCAGGCTTAATTTGAAACTATTTGAGGACACCCTTGAAAATTCCACTAATTTCAGTTTAGAGAACTATGCCGACATTTATCCAATCTTCTGGCCCCTCTTTGGATTTATTCATCTATTCATCAAAACACATTTATTTCACTAAGCTAACCACAAACATGAAAACTAGAAGGTCTACCTCATACTTCAATTTTTTTTCTTTTGTTACCAATATACTTTGTGACAGCTGCCAGACAAACAAGATTGTTTCCAATAACTATTGTCTAATCAGAATTCCATTAAGAGAAAGTATTATTATACCTCTTTGAGTCCTAATTTTAACATAGGCCTTCAGTCTAATGCCTGCCTTTTTGTTTAGTTTATGGAAATTCAAAAAACTATTCACTTTTAGGCTAACGCATGATGTATTTATATGAGGGAGTAGTTATTCAAGCTGCTACCAGTAACTGCAGCATTAGGCCACTAATTATTTAGATCTGGAATCCGTTTTCCCTGAAAAACCCTGAAGAGGCCATCTGCAATGGTTTCATGATAGAAGAGATCAGATCCTAAGTGACGATCCTCATAACATAAATCAGAAGTGGTGGGAGGTGTTAGAAGAACAAACCTAATGGTATGAAAAAGGATTATTTGCAACAGTATATTTCAGTTAGTTTAGTGGTAATAAATATTTAATGGTTTCATCTTTGTTAAGAAGGAATCCAAGTTTTCTGCCTTCAATAGCTCTGTTTGCAAGTTTTCATCAAATATAATTCAGCTTTTAATTTGGGCAGTATAACCAGTTGATCCTTGATAAGAACATAAGCCTTCCTCAAAATATTTTGCAGGATTTTCTTTACTATAAACTATAAAACTTATAACAATACAACCCTGGGCAGGCTGGCCTAGTGGTTGGTGACCTTGCCCCTGGAAAGGAAGGTGAAACTAGATGATCTTTGAGATTCTTTTCAATCCAGGCCATTCAATGATTCTATGAACTTATCTTTAATTAGTGTTCTAATGAATAACTTCCGAAAGAGTACCAAATTGCACCTTTTAACTTCAGAAAATTCTGTAGTTTTTAGAAAATATCCTTATCTCAGTTTCCAGAGGTATCTGAATTTGCTGTCAACTAGCATTCAAAGTAACTATTTCGTGACTATTCAATAGTCACAAACTAGCTAAAAATTCATACTGGGAGATAAGCAAGAGTAAATTTCTTACAAGCCCGATGTATTAAAAATAACAAGTTAAATGCAACCAGAAACCAATACAGCAATAATGTTTTATATAATTATCTCAAGGACTGTGAAGGCAAATGAGTAATGAACTGAAAGCAGAACAAAACCAAACACATTATCATACGAGACCATAATGACTTACTGATTACTTTCCATACAGAATATTTATTTTGCTTCTTTATATGTAGATCAGTTTGAAAGTAATGGTCCCTACTTATTTCCATGGAAACAACACCAGATACAAAGAACACAATAGCACTATTTGATACAGCATATTCTCAACTACAAAACACCATTTTTTCAATGTGTTCACCACCACGAGCTGTGCATTTTCACCAGTGATGAACAAGAGCCTGCATGCTGCACTTGTAATAATCTGCATGGCCATCCAGAACATGGCTTTTCTTTTACACTGTTGCCACCACTGTTGAAATGCACCCCCCACCACCTCAATGTGCTCACATCCACTATATGGTTTCCATCAGTGGTCAGCAAATGTCAATGAATGTCAACGGGTGCCATTTTTTCTGCATGACTGCTGCCACCTGTCACACAGTGACAAAATGTAACAGAATATTGGTGGGAAGATTCAACCCCTACTGTCATAACACCAACATCCACCTCTGATACTGTGAGCTAACAGAATAAAATAGGAGTCATTACTTTTGGAGCAGTCCTCATAAAATGCAAACAAGGCACGATTTGTAGTTATAACTTCAATACCCATGGCTTTCAGCAAGCTAAGTCTTGCACAAATTGTACATGCATCACACCTGTACAATGCCACTCTTCACAAGCCTTCAGAAATTCAAAGATGTTGTATTTGCTGTGTTTGGTAATTTCTGTGAAATACTTAAGCACAGAACCGGCTTCTCCTGTTCTGACATCCTGCTCATACAAGAGAAAACAAAGATAACGTGTGATTGAGCAGCATTGTTCCCTGTCTCCCTTTAGTGCCTTGCTGAACACATAAAGGTTTACAACTCTGCCACCGCTGTGGTGCGGCATCTCAGTCACCAGTGTACCATCCTGTGTCACCCAGAAGGTCTGATATGTATCTCTGACAACCCAATGATGTGTACCACCCTGCAGCTACAACTTCCTCCAAATGTGCTACTGGACAATATGTTTGCACTGTGCTGAATGCTGAGGCTGAGACAAGGGTTTGCAGCACTGCATGGTGCAGAGCTGCTGCCAGCAGCTTTGGATGTGACCTGGCCCAGCTACATAACACAGAGCCATCCTGCAAGACTGCTCTAAAAGCTATTTAACTCCATGGCTAAGCCATAAGCCTTGCCCTCGCAGGAACCACTTCTCAGCTGTGGGAGACTAACTTAAGCATTCACGTGGGGTCCCAAATCAGCTCACCGCTGGCCTGAGTAAGCTCTGCAGTGTCATTTAATAATAAGTTATCTCTATTTAATGGGCCCTTACCCCATAATGCCTGAGTGCTCCATAATTTTGAAGAATTTGTTTTCCCATGGTCCCTATAAGTGTACAGATGGGATGCAACAGAGGTAAATATTAGCTTTCCACAGATACCTGACACCATTCATCACCTGCATTCAGTTCCTTGCCAAGAATAACCATATTTTTGATTCCACAAGATCTGGATGCAAAGCCTTCCACAGACTAGACAGGCAAAACTGTTCACCTACGCAGTCTGGTAGTAATGACTGAATGTTCAGTGCACTATTTTTATTTTTATCTGAAATTGCTCCCTCTTTACTTACAGTCTCTTTTTCTGCAATCTGTACCAATCAATGTACTCTTTTAGTTCCAATCAGTGACATACTTCTATATGACATAGCTTATTGAGCTGGCCCATAGGCTATGTCTTCTTTATTAAGCTGTACAGTTATTTGAAGGCTATGTCTCCTTTATTAAGCAGTACAGTTATTTGAAGTCTGATTTTATTAATTTGGGCATTTACACATATTACACTGAATTCACACATTTTTATTGCTCTAATGTTTAATAGCATTTGTAGTACTTCGATGTTTCTTCTCTTTTAAACTATTTACAAGATCTCTGATCATGAAGGCTTGCCATTACTTGAAGCAAGTGAGCATCCTTTCTTGCTAATGGCACTAATGTTTTTATTCTCTTCAGAAAAATATATTAAACTAGAAATTCTTGTTGAAAGAGTTCGTAAACATGAATTTCAACAACATTCTGGCAGCCTGCTATAACCAACACGTTACAAAATTTACTAAACATTCAAAAAAGCTAATCTACAAACCAACATCATTTCAACAAACCACTTTTTACTACATTACCAGGATACTTGTTTATAGTTTTGAAACACGTCATGCTCTAAATCTAAACAAAATAATGGAAACAAATACACCTTGCCAATGTCATTCCATTCTCCCTTTCTCAAATGCAAGAGAACATACTTGCTAAGCACAGGCTCAACAGATACGACTTGAGTAAAGACCCTTTCTATGTATAGAGTTCCACAGAAATCAAGTTTGCCTCAGGAAACAAGAAATAATAGAAAAGAGATGAATGTGAAAGCACATGTAGGTAGGTGGCCTACATTCAGCTTTAACACTTATTCAGAAATCCAAACAGGGAGAAACTAATTTTGAAAGTGAGAGTTTTATTTAACTGCAGGCCAGGCACCCGCAAAAGTAAGGAGCATCTGGAGAAGTCTTGAGGAGAAAAGTGTCGGTAGAAATAATTACACATGGGCTTGCTTGTTACTGCTACTAAGTACTCATTTTAGAAGACTCCAAGAAAACAATGAAGACTGCTCTCCTCTGAGTTTTTTGCAGTAGATGGGGTATAGCAAATAGCAAATGCAGGTCAGACCTCTGATAATCATGTGGAAATGGACAGGAACAAGTGAAAGACAAACAGAACGGTGCAGATAGAATGATCAAATCATGGAGTCAAACCCACTCAGTCTGTAGTGTGAGGAACAGGGAAATGAAATGTGCACATACAGACTGTACAAAAAAGCAAAGTAGTGGGTACAGGAGTCATACAGACCAACATGACAGTGCTCTTGGGGCATTTTGTTTCTGCAGTTGAGCTTCCACAGCACTGTCTAAGCATTCATTAATCCACTTTGCAAATCTTTATGGGTTGGTCAATTTAAGACGCGAAAGACAGACAGCCTGTTAGGTTAATCTTGTGTCTGGGCTGAAGCTGTTTCACAATTGGAAGGGTCAACACCCCTTGGGCTGTCAGAAGATACGTTCTGGTGTGTATAAAATGACAACCCATTTATCTGTATCAACACAACACCATGACACTGTGTCCCCAGTAAGAGACAGAATATTCGCACACACTGAACATACTGATTTAATGAGAATGCATTTACTTAAGTCTTTACTGACAATCCATGGAACTACATTTTAATTAGTGTTAATGCCTGTTGCTATTACAGATTAATATTATGTATTTATATGTATTACAATTCCTGCACTACAAGAAACTGGAACATAGAAATATAGAAAATATATTTGTACTAAGAATATAACTATACGTGATAACTACGATCACTTTATCAAGCAAAACAGGTACAGCTTTTATTTTTGCTTTAGTTTTCTTTTTTTTTTCGAAGTGACATTTAAATGCAAGTTCCACAAGAGAACAAAAAGAAACACATCTGAGTTGTTAGCGTATATGCAAAATCTTATTCCAGAAAGTTAGTTTTCCACCAAGTAAAAAACCCACTAGAGGAGCAGCATAGAATGAGGGTGCCAACTCACATTTGTTTTTGAGTGGTGCAGTAGCTCTACTACAGAAGGCACCATATAGTCCTTTAAATTATAATAAAAGTATCCTGAAATAGAAACAACACTGAGAATCAAGTATGAAGTGGCATGATATCAGAAGTGTGAGAAGTACACATTTTCTTTACTCCTGAGACTAACTGCTGCTTCTTTGAACTTCTTTTTAAAAAAAAAATAAAGAAAAAAGAAAAAAAAAAAGAGAACTAGTCCTATAATATGTATGCAATCTTCTCAGCATACTAGAATGTGTATTCCTCATATTCAAAAACTGGCAGAATAATCAAAACGTACTGACAAGAATGTCAGGCACACCCTTTAAACACTATGGGAGTTTACTGATTAGTCTTCTACATTACAGTTAACACAGTAATGTCAGAGGATGCTGGTTATATAAATCTAATTAAATGTTAAGACAATGCTATATAGACACACTTTACTGACAACCACTAATCAGTCTAGGCAATTTATCAGATCAGCAGAAAGCTATCACAATAAGAAGCATATGGCAGTAGAAGTAAATACAGTCACCAAAATAGGAAATATTTCATGCTCACTGGTTTTTGTCCGTCCCTTTAGAAACAAATTATAAACAGGAATAGGAATTATGTGCCCCAAAATTAAAATCTTCTTCTGTCAAGTTAAGAACTACCGGTAAACAATCCGCAGCATTCTCAGCATGGCATCAATTAAAATTCCCTGCTAATAGTTTAGACTCAGGCTTTGGTTTACAGAATAATTCATCTCTCTATTCGTCCAGCAGCAGATAAATATGTAAAATATTCTTCTGAAAATGAAGCAGCTAATTTGTGTCAAGAAGCCGAAACCAAATCAAGATTGCTTGATAGGTAACAGGTGAGATCAGAAGACTCTTATTCCCAGTAACAGTGCCCCAAGGAGGTTTTTTTTTACTGTTTCTATATATTTCTGTTTTGTGACTATTAGGTTAAGAACAATTGTGCTTGGAGGGAAATCTAATAGGGTCTTCTCAAAATTTTTAAGCTACTTACAGAAACACCCACAGTTACCTCCAGACACCTCTCTTGCACATTTTGAACTTATCATATATTCAGAATTGATGAACTACATGTTGCTGAGGGAATCATTATGCTTAAAGCATTTTACAATAAGTCGTAACAGAGCTATTGTTGTTACAAATCTAAATTCCAGACATATGCTTATTGCAACTGCGAAGATCCACTGTAACTAAATATTTAAACTACAAAGTTTAGTTTTTAACAAGTGCACATTATGATTACTTTGTTTTACAAGGCAGAATCTCAGGTTTACAGCAAATTACACTGACTGGCTTTAAACCTTTGAGATAGGTTCACTTGACAGTATTGTTTGCTAATAGTGAGGTGTAACAATATTCATAAGGACCAAAAGCTGCAAGTAATGAAGTTATTCTGCACTGCTGGATAATATGGTTTGTATTAGTTAGAACTCATACAGGGGTGAATGCTGGCCTTGGCTCTTTGGATTCATGTAAAAGCTGGAGGTTACCTAAGCAATTAGTGCCGTGATTCCTTTTAGAAAAAACGCTAGCAATGATCTCCAGAATTATTGAGACAAGCACCTTCAGAATGAGATAAATATAAACAAAAACAGGTAACTGTGAGGTTATATGGATGAATCGTAGAATCACAGAATCATAGAATCACTCAAGTTGAAAGAGACCTCAACGATCATCAAGTCCAACCACAACCTAACCATACTATCCTAACAACCCTCCACTAAATCATGTCCCTAAGCACCACATCCAAATGGTTTTTAAACACATTCAGGGATGATGACTCCACCACCTCCCTGGGGAGCCTATTCCAGTGATTAACAACCCTTTCTGTAAAGAAGCGTTTCCTAGTATCCAACCTAAACTTACCCTGGCACAACTTGAGACCATTTCCCCCTTGTTCTGTCACCTGTCACCAGTGAGAAGAGATCAACCCCGCTCTTGCTGCAAGCACCTTTCAGGTATCAAAAGAGAGCACTAAGGTCTTCCCTCAGCCTCCTTTTCCCCAGACTAAACAGCCCCAGCTCCTTCAGTCACTCCTCATAGGGCATATTCTACAGGCCCTTCACAAGCCTTGTTGCCCTTCTTTGGACCTGCTCCAGCACCTCTATGTCCTTTCTGTACTGAGGTGCCCAAAAGTGAATGCAGTACTCGAGGTAAGGCCCCACCAGTGTCGAGTACAGGGTCAGGATGACTTCCCTAGTCCTGCCTACCACACCATTCCTGATAGAAGCCAGGATGCCATTGGCCTTCTTGGCCACCTGGGCACACTGCTGGCTCACATTCAGCTGACTGTACATCAGTACACCTGATGGATGGGCACCAGAATGGACAGAATTCCAGCAAGGCAAATCCTGTTTCTCCAACTCCTTACGGTTCTTGGAGGAAAGCCACCAGTAAAATGAACGCAGAAGAGAAATTACTATTTGCCTGGCCTCTCTACAAATGCTTTACACTAGGCATGTCCAACCCACGGCCCATGGGCCACATGCTGCCTAGTACGTATAGCAATGCAGCCCACCCCCTGCCCCACACTATATAAAAGTGGCATCACTTCACCACGAAGTGGCTCCAGGCACACACCCATCACTCAGCAACATCCAAACCATCAGCGTCAACTGAAACCAGAGCACAGGGAGGGCAATGCTGTGCAGTGCTGACTGCAGCGATGGCAAATAACTGTATGCATTTTGGTATGTTGGTTAAACACAGTCCTCTGAACAGTGAAGAATATGCAGCAAACTCCTTCTGTTTTGATGAAGGAGTTTGAGAATAGGTTTCAAGATTGCAAGAAGATCATCAGTTTATGCTAGTGACAGTATTTCCAGTTGATACAAATATATCAGCTACAACTTTTTAAAAAGAATGTATAGAGTTCCAATCAGATGTTCAACTCAAAAATCTGATTATGTCTCTTTACCAGACTTTCATAATCCCTCTCTTACCAGAGAGAAAAACCCCTCTCTTCACAGTCACACCTTATTCATGTCGTCACTTTTTGGCAGTATGCATATTTATGAAAAACTATTTTCAAGGACTAATTACAGAAAGTGTAAAATTTCATCAAAAATCTCTGATGAAGACCTTCAGAGCTCACTGAGGATTCCAGTCACTGCCACTGAACCAGAGTGATGTTTTAGTTTTGCAAAAACAGAGTTAGATATCCCCCTGGTTTTATGGTTTCCTTTCTTTTTTAAAAAATATTTAAATATATATATATTAAAAATTAAAATGCTTTTTGACTTATGTATTAACAACATCACATATTTAACAAGGGCTGCCCTGAAAGTTATCTTGTTTTGCTGGCCCACAATGTCAGAGGCAGATGATGGTGGTATGGCAGTAGGGGTTGAACCTTCCCACCAATGTTCTGTTACATTTTGCTGCCATAAGACAAATGGCAGCAGAGTGGTGTTTGACATGGAAGTACTGTTAAGGGAAGGTGCGCAAGTGAGATCCTCCATGCAGAAAAAATGGCAGGCTCTTGTTCATCACTGGTGAAAATGCACAGCTCGTGGTGGTGAATACATTGAAAAAATGGTGTTTTGTAGTTGAGAATATGCTCTATCAAATAGTGCTATGGTGCTCTTTGTATCTGGTGCTGTTTCCATGGAAATAAACAGGAGGCATTACTTTCAGAGAACATGCATATACAGTCCAAGACAATTACTCTTCACTCATTGTAGTCCTAGTAAGCCAAAAGGTTGGAGATATGTACTTTAGATCACTGTTTTCTGAAAAAGGATATTTAAGTAACTATTCACAACCAACACGCAAAGCTTTGTGTTGCAAAGAAATCACAGGTGCGCAACAGTGCACAGGAATAAAGGAACTATTTCTACTGTGGAAAGAGTAGAGCTCCAAGGTTTTACACTGTGATCTTTCAGTTCTGCAAATTACTATGTGTTGCTTGAAGGCAGTTACTGAAGTTGACAAATCAAACAACAAACTGAAAAAAAAACCAAGAGTGAAAAACCCACAAAACTTAACAAAACCAACCTATTTCATCATAGCTTTAACTATAGCACTAATAAATGCACAAAAAGGTCTCCATCATCCACATGCTACTAAGCACGGAGGTGTTGAATCACCTGCATATCAGATACTGTCACAGAGCCATCCTCTCAGCAACCTAATTCTCTGCACCTCCTTTTGTTGATGTATAGGACGACTGCAGCTGCATGGGTTACAAGGCAAGAAGCAGGTCAGGAGTAAAGTATGGTAAGCAAATGTGCATGGGAGTGACTTTCCAAAAGCCAGGATGCCCAGTCTGTAAAGGTCTGCTAACAAAGCCACAGTAGGAACAAATGAAGCCAGGTGGGGCCACATCACACCTGAGCAAAATCAATTCCCCACCTAAAGCACCAGCAAATTTTTGTGGGGAA
>PPHD01027306.1:1086-11207 GCA_002909625.1 Bambusicola thoracicus
CCTTCTTTAACGGTACTCAGCCCACCGCTCGCTGAGGGGATGAAGGCTGCGGAAAGAGACGTTGGGCTGCAGGGGCTCGAGGCAGCCAGCGTTACCTCCATCCCAACGCCGTGGGCGCCTCAGGGGAATGGGGGAGGGGAGTGCCGCGCACGGCTCATGCGCCGTGACTGGGGGCGAGGCTGGGGGTCCGGCGGGGCTACAGGCCCATCGGGGACGGGGTGCAGATGCTGGTAGAGCTGGGACCGGACTCACTATTGCTCGTTTTATCCAGCCTCGGTAACCGCTGAGGAGGTGGATGTGGATGCGACCGTAGAAGAAGATCTGGGTAAAAGTAGAGAAGGGTCCCGAACTGATGATGAAGTCGTTCAGAGGTGAGTAGCAGGGGTGCTGCTAAGCTACTTGTGGCATTAAGGCTTTCTCCTGCTTTTGGGGGATCTGTTCCAGCATCAGTAATGCTTAAACGCTCAAAGATTGGATTGGAGGGGGTGTAACACCTTTCCAAAACGAAGCCCAGTCTGTTCGGAGAAATACAGTACTCGAGGAAAGAACTGTTGCTTCTTCTGTATGGGGGCGAGCTTGAGAGCTTGGTTGCAGAAATATTCCGCTTGATTTTGGCTAATTGCAGTAGCTGTATGAGGGCTGCATAAACTGACAGAGGATTATTCTTATGTATAAGAATATAAGTGGTGTCGACTATGTGCTTGCTGATTGAAAAACTCTATACCTATAAATGACTTCAACTCCTGTGTAGTATAGCATGTGTTGAGGACTGTGGTCTTTGTAATATACCTGTGGTTTTTAGCTGCATTTCTACAAAGTAAAATGATCTTACCTACGTATGTGGGTTTTTGCTGACGTTTTAGAGGATGGCTATGCAAGTGAGGATAGCTACTATTGAGAATCTCATTTAATTTTACTGTATTTACACTGTCTTTGTCAGGGGCTGAGGATCTTATTTTTGTCTTACCTAGACCGTTACCGCTATTGCCAGGTCATAAAATTAATGACAACTGTATGTAGGCAAGGCTGCTTGACAGATTTCCGTTACTCTTACAGAGAGGAAGAAGCTATCCAGCTGGATGGCCTAAATGCATCCCAGATCAAAGAAATCAGAGAAAAATCTGAGAAGTTTGCCTTTCAAGCAGAAGTTAACAGAATGATGAAGCTTATTATTAACTCTTTATATAAGAACAAAGAGGTTAGTATCTTTATCACGTTAGAACTGTGAGAACTGTTTGTGTTCTTGAGTTCCTGACAACTTGTTTCTCTTTCAGATTTTCCTGAGAGAGCTTATTTCAAATGCTTCAGATGCTTTGGATAAGATACGCTTAATATCCTTGACTGATGAAAATGCTCTTGCTGGTAATGAGGAGCTCACTGTTAAAATCAAGGTATGAAATGTTAGTTATGTAATTCCTTATTGATACTCTTCTTGAAGAGCGGTGGCAGGGACCTAAGAAGTTCATGCATGTTTACTTCATTCAGTTCAGTGCTTAACAGTTTTATACCAGGACCTTAGCAATAAGCTTTATCAAACACCACTCTTGTTTTTATCTGGAGAATAGTAGCTTTTGCTGGCAGATGTGTTTGAATACCTAGTTTCACTCTTTTCCTGGGTAGTGCACTGTCTTAAGATTTAAAATGAAGTCACACTGCTTCTTCTTATTTTTTTTCAGTGTGATAAAGAGAAGAACATGCTTCATGTTACAGATACGGGTATTGGCATGACAAAAGAGGAGCTGATTAAAAACCTTGGTACCATTGCAAAGTCTGGTACAAGTGAATTCTTAAACAAGATGACTGAAATGCAGGATGACAGCCAGTCGACATCTGAGTTAATTGGCCAGTTCGGCGTTGGCTTTTATTCTGCTTTCTTGGTAGCAGACAGAGTTATTGTCACATCAAAGCACAACAATGATACCCAACATATTTGGGAGTCAGATTCAAATGAGTTCTCTGTGATTGATGATCCAAGAGGAAACACTCTGGGACGTGGCACAACCATAACGTGAGTATTAGGTTTCCTTGGGTTTCAAGAATTATTTTTAACTGGAACACGTGGATGACTTTAGCACTGTGGCTGCATGGACTGTTCAGTTCTTGAATTGTAGCTTTTTCCAGTTGAATGGAAACATCCAAACTACTAGCTGCAAGCAAAAGATGGGGTGTCAGTGCACTAATGCAGTTCTTCATTCCATCTAATAGAATGAAGGAAACAATGAAAACCTTGACAACTAATTGTTGGCAAGCAGTTCCAAACAGATTTCGTTTCTCAGCGCAGTTGGGAAGCTGTGATAACAACAAAATCTCTACAGTGGCTGTAGAGTTTCGTCTTGGAAACTGATTGCAGTATATACAGTAATCAGACCACTCCAATCCAAGCTTCAGGTCAAGTGTAGTTTGAAAGCCCTGTATCTTCCTACATTTTTGGGGGCACAGAAATCAGTTTGATTGGGCCTTCTGTGACTCCATCCTGAAATCATTTTCAGGACTTTTTACCAGTGAAAGGTAGGACATCATGACAGTGCCATTTGTTGGCAGGAGAAAGTTCCTCTTGGTGCTCTGGTTCCAGATGAAGTCGGTGAGAATACATCATGGTCTATATGAGCATGAAAATATTCCTCTCTTGGTTGCAGTAGTAAGAATAGACACTATTTTTAAGAGATAGCTGAGCATTGAGTAGTTTTGTTGCAGTTGCATAAATTTAAGTCACTATAGCTGCAACAGTGGGAAGATGCATCTCCTCTAAAAATAACTGAAAATACTTGTTCAGCTTTCTAACTTTTATTTTTCCTCAGCCTTGTCTTGAAGGAAGAAGCCTCTGATTATCTTGAGTTGGACACTGTTAAAAATCTAGTCAAGAAATATTCACAGTTCATAAACTTCCCCATCTATGTGTGGAGCAGCAAGGTAAGTGTGTTTAACCAAGCATTGTATGCTATGAGCTGTGTATCACAGCTTTCAAGGGCCTGATCTCTTAAGAGTGAAAGCATGTTATAGAATGTTTATTGGTCAATTTCCTGACTCTTCTTTCTTTGGGTTTTTTATAATCAGTGGGAAGAAAGAACTGGCTATTATTGTATTAGCTGTATGCTGTCCGAAAGTTAATGCATTACTAAATGGCATACTTCAAAGAAACTTTGTTACGCCTCGGTGCTACCAAAGAAGCAAGAGTGCACAGTTTACTGGAAAAGATGTCTTCCATTGGCTTTGTTTAGTAGCTGGAAACTTTTAAGCAGGGCCATGTTTAGGTGTCCTTCTGAACATAGAGCAGCCTTTCAACTTTTAGGCTTATTCTTAGGATGTTTTCTTGGTGTAGTGCTAACCTGAAATCAAGCTGAAGGTCTTGAAAGTTGAGAACAGTGACTTTCAACTGTACTGGAGGATAGCATGCATTCACAAAAAATGCAGCTGAAGAAGGGTAGCTGTCTATTGACAAATGTTTGTGGGAGGTCAGAGATAGCAGAGTAAGCTATCTGAGAGAATACTAGAAGATACCTGGTAGGAAACTAGACATTCCTCACTTGTAATTGTCTCTTTAGACAGAGACTGTTGAAGAACCAATTGAAGAGGAGGAAGCAAAGGAGGAGAAAGAAGAAACAGATGATGATGAAGCTGCGGTTGAAGAAGAGGAAGAAGAGAAGAAACCAAAAACTAAAAAGGTTAGCTTTCTGAGATGAGGATTTGTAACTGATGGAGATTTGGGGAGTCTTCATGAAGCTGACATTGTGGGGAGGATGATGGTAAATGGAACTTGTGTGAAGATAAGACGAGGCTTGTGAGGCAGTAGTCCTGGAATTAACTCTAAATCTTTGGGAGTTCACGCATTGAACTGCCAGAAGTGAGAGGCAGACTTGAGTGAACTGACTGACTAGTTTGAATATATGCTGTTTGAATATATGGAAAGCTTTTCTCAGAACAGCAGTACAACAAAACAGAGTAGAACAGAAATGGCAACACTGGAGTGCAAAATGTACATAGGGTACACTGAAGTGTGGGTTTAATTTCTGTTCCTTTGCACTCAAACTAATGCATACATTTGAATGGGAATACTCAGTCCATTGTCTAGTTAATGAACTATTTACTAATAAACTCTGCTGTTATGGTTTCAGCTTTAGTGGAGTTTCTTTAATTGACTTAAAAGCTGAACTAAGTATGAATATTTATTCTGATGTTTGCTTAGGTTGAAAAGACTGTCTGGGACTGGGAGCTCATGAATGACATAAAACCAATCTGGCAGAGACCATCTAAAGAAGTTGAAGAGGATGAATATAAAGCATTTTACAAAACCTTTTCCAAGGTAAGCTTAAAGCCTTGAGATTGTTCTGAAGGAGTGGTTTACTGCTGGTGAGGGTGGAGTGATAATGCTGACCTAGGTCTGAGGGGTAGGTGGTGGTATTCCAACTTGTGTGGAGCTTACTGTTATATTTAGGTACTGACAAACTCATTTTCCCTCTTGTTTGAGGGAGTAGTGATGTTGTATGCAGTGAAAGAGAGAAGATGCATTGTCTTTGCATGTAAATACAGTGTGATGTTAAGAACCATGTTATGAGGTATTGGTTACTGAGCTATTGTTATCTCTTTGGTTGGCTTTTATAAACAGAAGTATGGTAGGTCTCACACTTCTGTGTGAGTAACCCAGTTGAATTTGGACTTCTGTTTGTACAAAGTACATTAAGCTGTGCAGCAACACATGACGTGTTATGGATGGGAGAGTATTGATTTGCCAACGCTTGGCTTTTAAAAGAAAAAATTCTCTTCACAGGAACATGATGATCCAATGGCTTACATCCATTTTACTGCTGAAGGGGAAGTAACTTTCAAATCAATCTTGTTTGTTCCTAATTCTGCTCCACGTGGCTTGTTTGATGAGTATGGATCCAAAAAAAGTGATTTCATTAAGGTAAGGCAAGCATATGCTTACAGTTGTGAGTTGTCATTAAAAATGAAGAAAGTAATAATTGCTTTTTTCTTTTCTAATTCAGCTGTATGTCAGAAGAGTGTTCATCACTGATGACTTCCATGACATGATGCCCAAATATCTTAACTTCGTTAAAGGCGTTGTAAGTATTAAACCTGATTTGCATTTGTGTGCTTTTCATCCAAAGGCTGCTAGCTATACTTAAAATTTCTCTTTCAATTAGGTGGATTCTGATGATCTTCCTTTGAATGTATCTCGTGAAACACTTCAGCAGCATAAGTTACTAAAGGTAAGATAGATGGTCTTAAATATATTTGATTCTAATAAAGGATCAATTTGAAATGAATCAGTAGGCGACTAGCAAGATTTAGGAGATAAACAGCTTGATTAATTTTGTTTTTAGTACTTTAATTTCACGTTCCTAAATGTATAGGAAGCCCAAGCTTCATTCAGACTACTTTCCAATTCTAAATTGGGAATAGTGTCTTGAATCCGTTCATTGTAGTGAGGTTGAATTGAGGGTTTTTGTTGCTGTAACTTGACATCTGTGCTTTCCCTAGGTGATCAGAAAGAAGCTTGTTCGTAAAACTCTTGATATGATCAAGAAAATTGCAGAAGAAAAATACAATGACACATTCTGGAAAGAGTTTGGTACTAATGTGAAGCTTGGAGTTATTGAGGATCACTCCAATCGCACGCGACTGGCTAAACTGCTTCGCTTCCAGTCTTCCCATCATGAAAGTAACCTTACAAGCCTTGACCAATATGTGGAAAGAATGAAAGAGAAACAAGACAAAATTTATTTCATGGCAGGTGCCAGCAGAAAGGAGGTACGTGAGGAGGGAAGGAGAAAGAGTTTACAGCTTCTAGTTTTCTAAGTATGAATAATATAACGACCTTTTTGTATTTGCTGTATGTGTGGCTATTCCATGCTTATATTACTACTGCTGTTCAGTTCTCCTTCTATTAATGTTCATTAAATAGATGTATAGTTTCCAGTAGCTGCTTGTGTCAACGCTGTTAAACTGACATCTTAATCTGTTCCCACTTTAGGCTGAGTCTTCACCATTTGTTGAACGCCTTCTGAAAAAGGGCTATGAAGTGATCTACCTGACTGAACCTGTAGATGAATACTGCATTCAGGCTCTGCCAGAGTTTGATGGCAAGAGGTTTCAGAATGTAGCAAAGGAGGGAGTTAAGTTTGAGGAAAGTGAAAAGTCCAAGGAGAGTCGTGAAGCCTTGGAGAAGGAATTTGAACCACTCTTGAACTGGATGAAAGACAAAGCTCTGAAGGACAAGGTACAAATGTCATGTTACATGTGGTAATTACAAATTCACATTTGTAACTTCAGAAGTAAAGTACAGTGTCTTGTGAATTCTTGGGACATAGAGCTGACAGTGAGGTCTCTCTTCTCTGTGTTAATAGTCATGTTTAAACACTTTGGGAAGGTAGTAAGTTAGAATTTCATCTTAGAGCTTTCAGGAAGTATTGAAGTGAGTACAGTTGAGTTTTTTGCTTTATAAGAGTGTGCTGTGAACTAATACGAACGTACTTTCCACAGATTGAAAAGGCTGTGCTGTCTCAACGTTTAACACAGTCTCCATGTGCACTCGTGGCTAGTCAGTACGGATGGTCTGGCAACATGGAAAGAATCATGAAGGCTCAAGCTTACCAAACTGGGAAGGACATATCTACAAAGTAAGCTTCAGTTACCTACCAGCAGATGTGAGATGTAGTTGATGGCCTTCCTTGCTTGGTGGGATCACAGGAGGCTTCCATCTGGTTTGGATGATCCTCCATGATTTTAAGGTCACCTGCCAGATTGTCAGATGTTGCAACCTGTCTGTATGTAGAACTGCTTTCTGAGCAAGGCTCATCAGTGGTATTTGCATCTCATTTGATCATGAGAGCAAATGCTTACCACAACTCCAATGCTGTCAGTGTTTAGCCAATAACAGGGGGGATGAACTTGTTAGTGTGGTTATTAGCATATATGGCTTTAAGGGTGTAGCTGGGCCTGATCTTTCAGAACTTAGTGATGTGACTTCTGTGTTTTCCAGTTACTATGCTAGCCAGAAGAAGACATTTGAAATAAATCCCAGACATCCACTGATCAAAGACATGCTGAGGCGAGTTAAGGTAAACAAACAACAGTGCTGTGAAACATTGCCTGCATAGCTGTGTACGGCTTCATTAACAACTCTGTGCTTGTGGTTTCTTTTTGATGCTTCCACATTAGGAAAATGAAGATGACAAAACAGTTTCAGATCTTGCAGTGGTGTTGTTTGAAACTGCAACTTTGAGATCAGGATATATGTTACCAGACACAAAGGAATATGGAGACAGAATAGAAAGGATGCTTCGTTTGAGTTTAAACATTGACCTGGATGCAAAGGTTAGTTGGGTTGCTTACAAGTTGCAGATGATAATGGGCTTTAAATACCTGCTTTCTAAGATGGGCACTTATCTAGTTTCCTGTGCTGATGTGGGCTCAGGAGCCCAGTTAAGTTCCTGACTGGGGAAGTGATGAGTCTGCTTCAGGTTTGTGTCCTCCTTGTAGTTGTTCTGGATTCTGCTTTTCCATTACGCTTTTCAAGTATTGCCATGTCTTTACACGATGGTTTTATAGGAGTAAATCAGAGACCAAACTCATATGTACTTATTTTACTGACAGAAAAATGCTTAAGTTGGTATAGGACTTCCTGTGATGCTGTGCAGGAACATATATGCTGGGCATCCTGCCAGGGAGAATGTGATAATGTGTCAGTGCTGAAGAGAACCTGGTTTATCCTCCAAGTAGCGTGGGGCATGCATTATTAACTGGAAGTAGTTACATAGCCTATATTTAGCAAGTCTGTAACTGGTAAACGTTGTATGCAGATATGGTTCTGAATACCAAGTAAAATGTTTGTGGCCCTTCTTCAGGTGGAGGAGGAACCTGAAGAGCCTGAAGATGCAGCTGAGGAGGCAGAGCAAGATGAAGAGGAGGTGGATGCTGATGCTGAGGACAGTGAAACACAAAAGGTAAGATCTAAGGTCTGACTCTTCTTAATATTCATGTTCAATTTCATCCAGTGACAAATTGTTCATTTGGTCTTCTGTAACCATAGCTGTTAGTGTTGGGTTCTTCAAATTTTTCTTGAGAAACTGTGGCACAAATTACTTCTCATTCCTTAATAAATTATGTTGTAGAAAAACCAGTAGGTATGTTCAGTCTTTGGAGCAAGTTAAAGAAAACAGCAGATCCCCTTCCTTATACCTGTTGGGTTTCCATAGCTGGTAGGCAAAATACCAGCAATAAACTGGTCAGTACTTCAAACAGCGCTACAGACTTAACCCAAAGTCAAGGCAGCACTGTTCTATCTGTAGTTCTAATAATATCTTGTTATGCTGAGCTCCCCAGTATTAGTTCCTCAATGACATGAATTTTAAAGTCACTGTGAAGTCCCAGCTCTGTGTGCTGGCTGAAGTTGCCTTTGGAGGAGTCCTGTAACTTTGTCTTGTGACCAGCACAAACACAAAGCTGTTAGAGATGTTCAGCTACTATTAGCTGTCAGATCACCTAAGAATACATTTGAAGAACTATACTTGCTGTTGTATTGGTTTTGATGCTATTAAACTGCAGTTTCACAGCTGTACAACATGAAATGACAGTAACAAAGGAATTACGTAGAACTAGGACTACTTTGTTCCCTTAGTACTGTGATTGCTTGGTGATTTTATGATTCTCTGTGTTCTACTTACTGGATGAGGTTACTTGCGTGTTACGCAAAGGTTTCTGGCTGCTCACTGGAAGTAGTTGAACTTCTCAGTGCTGTAGTCAAGTAGATTTAGAACTAGAGGGAATGGCTTCAGGCTGCGCTGGGGAAGGTTCAGGCTGGACGTTAGGAAATACTACTTCTCTGAAAGGGTGGTCAGGCACTGGAATGGGCTGCCCAGAGAGGTGGTGGAGGCACCGACCCTGGAGGTGTTCAAGGAACATTTGGATGTTGTGTTGAGGGACGTGGTTTAGTGAGAACCATTGGTGATGGGTGGATGGCTGGACTGGATGATCCTGTGGGTCTTTTCCAACCTTCGTGATTCTATGATTCTATGAATGGGGGGCTATTAATAGTACTAACTGAACCTGAAAAGTAGTAAAGAAATCAGTGAAGATAAATAGTAGTCAACTATAGATCTGCAAACACCGGAGCAAACTGGAATAAAAGTAGCTTTTTTCCACTTTGAACAGCCAGGTCTTGACATTCAGTCATTTGAACAGGAATATGCTCTCACCTTCCAAAGTTGCATTATTAGTGCTTTGAAAAGTGTCAACAGCACTTATGTTAATCTAAGACCGCTCTTGTAACCGTTGGCACTTTGAAAAAGCAGGGTTCTGATGCTTTGTTTTGTCTCCACAGGAATCCACAGATGTAAAAGACGAACTGTAAACTGCACTCACCTGCTGTCCTGCACTGGGAGGTCAAGAGAAGGATGTGAATTAGATTTTGGTTTGTTTTCCACTGTCAAAGGTTGAGGGATGGTGTGGGGTTTAAGGGCAAAGGAGATTTTTTTTTTTTTAAGTTGACTTTTCTAAAAAAAAAAAAAAACATTCCTCACGAATGTAAATTTGTATTATTTAACTGACTTGGTGTAAAATCTTGTCATGTACAAAATAAAATGTTCCCTGTCACGGGGTTATCAAGATAGATCTGTGCCCGTGACAAAAAGGGGGAAGGGGGGGCAGTAGGCTTGCCGGCCCCCCCTTGCTTCCCGGAAAAAAAAACGAAGCAGCGGCAATGGTCTAAGAAGGAGAAGTTGTTTTACTAACTGTGATATTGGAATGCAAGATGATACACTATAATACAATCTAATTGAAAGTAAGGATAATAAATCAGATTAAATGAGGGAGGGCAGAAGAGCGATAGAGAGAAGAGAGAGAGGGAGAGAGCCTCTGAAAAACCGAAAGCCTTACTTGATAAAGGTGCATGGCTTGGAAGCACACCCACTCCTCTCCCTGGCAGTAAGTGAAAGTAAAGTCACAAAACTGCGCGCAACCAGATGACGTATCTTCCGTGATGTATCTTCCTTCTCCGACCGTGAGGTCCTCTGGGATACGTAGTTCTTCTCTTTCTCCATGATGTTATGATCCGGAATACCAATAGCAAAGTTACAAAACCATGACATTCCACCCCTTATTCTACATCATTACATCATGCT
>PPHD01027308.1:0-11206 GCA_002909625.1 Bambusicola thoracicus
CCCTCCTTCTCTCTACTTAAAAAAGACACAACCCATTCAGGATCGCTCAAAACGAGGTACTAGATGTACCCATGAGCTCTGAAGAAACATAAGCAGAGCAGATTCTATGCTAAAAGCCTGACTGAAGGGGAGTTAAAATAAATCAAGCACAATCCACTAAGGAGAATATCTGATAATTGCCAAGTCAGTGCTGGACAAATAACGACACAGAGTGACAAAAATGTACAGTCTGAGACATTTTCATACCATACCGAGCAAACTAGACTTATCATAGAAAATGAAGTTTGCAGTAAGCACAAGACTGCTGCAGTGCCAGTCTTCACTAGTAAAATGTTTGGGCAAGGTACTATGTTCTTTACCTACCACCACTATTGTTTGCATCAAGTAATTGTAGCATCATTGCAGAAATACACTATAAGCCTGTTTAGGCAGTGAACATGTGTTTATGTACGTGTTGACAAAGACACCCTGGATGACCTCCCCTCAGCAGCAAGGCTAATGTTTTTATAAAACTAAGAACAAAATAATTTGTATGCATCCAGATGGCAGTCATGTAAGCAATTCTCCAGAGCAGAGATTAAACTCCACAGGGTACAAGATACACAGCTGTGCATTACGAGAGTGCTGATGTTATTCTATGCTATGTTAGGAAAAAAATTGTCTAGAGGATTCACAAATCCTTTGAGCAACAAAGGTTTGGAGGCAGATCCTTGAAAGACATCCTGCTTCATACCTCTGGGCAGCACCTCTGCAGTTCAGTTATTTCTTATTGGTCTTAAGAGAAATCAAATTCTGATCTATCAGTATCATCTTCCAGTTGCTGAAGCAAACTCCCATGATTATTCATACTAGATGTTATACAAACACCTGTGCTAAAAAACATTTTTTGTTCAAATGAAATATCTGCCCCCAAACTGGTTTCTCACAGGTGAAGAGTAAACATGTCCTTTTTTATTGTAGTGAAAAACCTGGGCTGTAACTGATAGGTCAACAGATGTTTTCTGAATGCAATTCCAAGACGCTTGCTAAAAGTGGTCCATATCACTCCACCTTACCATGCTACATTTTTCATCTATCATGACCACAGCTGTATTTTCCATCAGATCAGGACAGACCACAGTCAGGACTACCAATATCATCCTCTTAGTCACCTTCACTCGCTATTATTTGTCCATGCAAGTAAGTTGAGTAAAACTGAACACCATATTTGCAATGTGTTCTTGTTCCAGTTTATCAGGCATAGGAATATAGCTGACATTTGCATAAAAAAAATGATGTTAAAAATAATGAGTGAGACATCAAAGTACACACACAGGAATAACTCAGACACATCTGCATTGTATTTTGTCATGGGCACGGTTTACTCCTGAGAGAAAGTGATCTACATAAAAAACCATGGAGGTTACCCCTGGATGGAAATGCTGAATGCAGGCATATTTAATTGCATTGAGGAGCCTGCTTGCTAAGTGTTACGCACATAAATGAGGATGTAGGAAGGATGTCATTATCTACCTGCTAAGAATACTAACAATTCCAGTTGTAAGCATTTTCAAGAGAAAAGCCATCTACTTTCTACTTTCTTTAAGGTAGAATATCTCCTACAAATTACACTGAGGAATTGTTTGCAGAGGTAATAATCTTAGTCATCATCTGCCCTTGACCCCTCTTTTTTCAAGTTAAAAAAAGCACCATACACATACCTCAAATACCTCACGCTTCTTTTAAAATAGAGGAAGCTAATTCAGACAGTGGACAGTCAAGAATGATTCAGGAACAGTTAGCTCTTTTGAACTCCAACTCTGCTGTGACAAATCAATATAAGAAGAAGATTAGAGCCTTGTTATGTTCAGGTTTATATCAAAGACATCTAACATCTCTTGGCTGTGAACCAGCAGGGGCGAAATGTGAGCATTCAACCACTGGAAACCATTTTGATATGCACAAGGAAATTAAAAGCTTTAGCTAGAGTAACCACGATAGTCCTTATCAAAAAAGAATTGCATTCATCTGTACTTTCGCAAAGTGCCACTGAAAGTGTTGATAAATGGTTGCCACAGAGGCAACTGCTTACAGGACTGGGGCAAACATCCATAAAGACAATACAGGTTCCCCCTGTAGGACCTCTCTTACATTTGGAGCATGGGATAAGTTTGAGGACTTTCAGCCTTGGACAACTTTCTTGCTGTGCCGTTATGCATTCCATCCCAATGCATACAGCTTCTTTCAAGGAAGGAAGGAATAAGATTAGTTATTAGAAACGCAGAACTCATACAAACGGATTTCACACAATAACAGTTGGCAGCAGAAAGCAATGTACTTCTGGAACAATCAGCGTAAGAAACCTCATTCTTGTACTTCGTAGACTCTTAAAGCAGTACAAGAATACCCTGCCATGACTTGCATTTCGACACTCACGCACAATGCATCACCGTGATATTCGAGTAAAGTAATTTAATTAATAAAAAAGAAACGCGCAGGAGGAGTGATGCAGTGAGGAAGCAGCCGTGCTAGAATGACAAGCTCAATAGCGCCACCTGCTGAGCCCGAGTTCAACGCACTCACACCTCCGCGCCCAGCGGCTCGCTCCGACCATCTCGTTTTACACCGCCTGCTCTGCTCACGACAGAATCTTTTCACAGCCCCGCTGCGCGTTACACACAAAGCGAAGTTCTCCTCCCCTGGTGCGGCTTCATACTCCTCTAGAGGAGGACAAACACAGGCGGGAATGGCATCTGTCTGGCAGCTGCCCAGAAATCAGTGTCAACTGAGGTGCAGATGAGCTATGAACGTACAAGGCAGCAGTTTAGCCATCTCTCCCTCATATTACAGCGGCAGGTTTAAGGAATCTACCTTCAAATCCTTCTTCATTTATTCTTAATATGACATCCTTTCTATGCTTAATCAGGCTTCTGTCACCCTGTATTAGTACATGTTAGCTGCTCACATAATGCTCTCTCATTTCCTTTGTTGCAGCTCACAGAGCCAAGTTATTGCAGAGAAAGGTACAAGCACAACGAGCACAGAGGTAGAGAGGAAGGGAGGCAGACACAAAGCACGGTTTCCACTGTCAAGCTCATAAAACTAAAGAGACCACAGTACAGAGTAAACCAAAGACCTCTTTTCAGGAGAGTGCTTCCGATTTCACATCAGATCTCTGCCTTCAAAACACAGCTCAGCTTCTACATCAGTCAACACAGCTTTCCTGTTAAACCTCAAAACACAACTCTTATAGTCAAGGTCACGCACTGGCAAAGGGCAAATGCAGAGCTAAAGACCTAAATCCTGTTCCAGGATGAACTTATTTCCTCATGGCACCACGCTTGCTCAGAACTAGGAAACATGTTTTCAAGTACCTGAAAGGAATCTTAACATCAGAAATCCTGTCTACTTCCAACAGACACGGACTGCGGGTTGTAGGAGGTAAACAGGATCTCCACACTGCTATTTGTAGCATTACTCCTGACATACAGTGCACAATCCTGCTTTTTCTTCTTTGCAGTGTATTTTTCCCCATGAATATTTGGGTTCCATGTACGTAGATGATGCCTATAATTCCTAAATGATTTTTCCATCCGAGAGTACACTAGGTTTGTCTATCCATTCACTAACAACCGTTATCTGGAGAGGGAAAAAAAAAAAATAGAGCATATTCCTAAATGAAGAATGAATTATACCCTGAATAACAGATCCCAACAACGCATTAAGCACATCAAGTTACGGGCAGACTGTCACTGAGTTTCACAGCATTATCCCAGCCTCCCTCCCAGTTTTCTTTCCTTTGTGTAACCATAACGTGAACATTTAGAGGTACACAGAAGAATGCACTGTGTTTGAAAGCTTCCAAATGTGACACACAGAACCGTGTTCATTAACAGTCTGAATTCTGTTTTTTCTAGCATGCCACATGAAGTGTCTTTTGCTTAAAGCAAATTATTCTAAAGGAGAAGTTCCTTTTTTTTTTTTTTTTTTTTTTTTTTTGCCCCCCATGCTACTCCTGACTTGTTTTATCACACACATGTAAATACAATGCCATTTTGGATACAGATGAATCTATTTGTCAGGCACATGCACTTAATTTTTCCAGACATGTTTCAGCCTGTACTAATTCTGTCTTGATGAGAATTCTGTCAAAATATAATTTCCACTTGAAATTCACATGATGAGGAAATTTTCTTTTAATTATCAACAGGATGATGCTGTCAGCTGACTTCAAGTTTGCACGTGTGAATATACAAGTGAATATGGAATACATGCATTGAAGCAACCAGCGAGGCACACAACCATTAATTTCTGTGGATTGATTTCTATGACATGTTACCTTAAGTAAGCAACCAAGGTACCTATTTAGTTTCACAGTAGGGGCAGCCAGAGCCAAGTAGTGAATTCCATACCTATAGATCACACAAAGAATTAAACGTAGAACTTTTCTCTGATGCTATTGTAAATGAGATGGTTTGTACTGAAGTCCTATCTTAAAAACCACAAAATACTAAACTCAGTGAGTTTCAAAACTGTGTTTTCTTTAAGTTATGTAGGCATTTTCTGTAAGTCAACTGATGACAACTGCTCTGCTGCCATCTCATTAGTTTAGCAGAGCTTGCTTTTTCCTGCACTTACTCCTCAAAGTTGCATAGTCCTTTCAAGCAAGAAATTGAGAACAGAAAAAAAATAAAAGAATTCTAGTTAAAATGACAATGGTAGACAGGATAATTTCAAATACGCAGTCATAGAAACTATTTTCTGTCATCTCTTCTACTCATTACTTTGTTTGTTCCTATACTTGCAAAGGGAACACTGCAAACTCATTTTGAGTTCAACTTCATTTAAACTTAATGCCTCATTAATTGGCAAAGTAGTGACAGAGTGAATGTTTTCAACCTTTACTTTCTGGATTTTTTTTTCTCCTGCTAGGAACATGCATGACATCTTGCAAAGAAATAACACACATTTTTCAGGATAACTCTTGTGCCTCTGTTCGGTGCTGGCAGAAAGAATAAAAAGCTTCTCTCTGTGGAATTTCCTATAGCTGTGTTGGTGGGGTATGAGAGAAAGTCAATGAAGGGAGTCAAGGAAGCATCTGCTCATATGAAAAGCTTTTACTAAGCTTTCCAAGAAGAAACAAACAAAGCAAATCTATTGAATGCCATCAAATACAGATGTAAGCTGTAATACAGCATAAGTACTGATGAGACAGAACACCAGAAGGACCTCCCCTTGCCCTAGGTGGGCATCCAGAGAGGCCCTCAGTATCAGCAGCTACCTGCCCAGGTACTAACAACTACCTGTTAGCATACAGAAACAAGCCATATTATATGAGTGAGATGGCAGAGAAATAAAACCTTACATCATCATCCAAGCAGAGGCTTACTCAGTTATACTCCAGTTAGATTTAGACACCTTGAGACAGCTGGACATGGGCAAAGATGGACCTTCTGAGAAAGTTCTGTGCCAACTTTTTTCAGAGGGGTTTGCTAATCCCTGCTTTGTGTTCTTGGCACAATGCAATTATGAAACGAAGTGTCCACAAAAGCTTATTTTGGCCTGTAGACCTTCATTATCATCCCAAATCAAATCAAAATACAAATCATGATTACCAGGCCTAACCCAGTTTCAAATAGAGCCTTACCTAATATTCACGTGTAAAACTTTGGTCTGATCAGTTGGACGTTTGAATAATGAAAGCTGAAGGGACCAAAACTATTCAAGGCTCTGGAAATCAACAGCTAGTCAAGCCTGTTCTGGCATACTTGTAAATTCAGATGCTCTTAACAAAAATAACCCAGATCCAACACAAAACTCTTCAGAGAAAGAAAAGTTACTGAACATTTATTTCTACAGGCTGGAAAATACACATAGACTAATTTCCCATTGATCAGCAAAATCACCTTATGCAAAGATAAGCAAGAAGCCCTTTAAAGATTACCAAAGAAAATTAACATTCTTGCTGTTACAATACAATACAATTTCCCTGTAGAACATTATAAAGAATAAGATTTTAACTAAATGTTATTCGACCTGTCCTCACAATTTTAATTGATACATAAAATTCTGTATGATTTTAAAACATCCTAATAAATTTATCTTACGCCATAGATATATTGGCCTTACTTCAGTCTTTGGGAGTTTGCGATTGGTTTCAGTAAGGACTCGGTTTAATTTTACCAGTAATCCTACAGCCAAAACCAAAGAAAGCCAAGAACAAAAGATTTCTATCACAATGAAAGCTGCCAGACTCCTTCACATTCAGATGTGTTGAACAATATTAGACTAGAATATAGATCTTAAAACCTTGCTGAGTAAGTGAAATGAATACTTGATGGGAAGCAGCCAGAACTCATAAATATGTGTCTCCTTCAGTGCCAGGGAACAGGTACATAAAATAGCAGAGAATATCATTAGGTGTAGGGATTCAATGAGTAGCATGATCTGTTGTTGTGAAGAGTCACTGTTTTTCTTCACTGTCTCATGCTAAGGGGACAGAAGAGCAGCACGTAATTTTCTACTCGATATGTTCTTCTAGATCACAGACTTCTGAGGAACCTGATCAGGGTCATTCACCAACTAGGAATTTCACATACATTTAAGACACAACGTGCTCCCTCCTCCCTGCCCCATTCAACACTTCTGTTGTAGTACAGTTATCTGTCAGCAGCAGTTCCAGAGTTGTCACAGACGTATAATCTATTATTTTGACAGACTTGTAATCTACACAAAAGCACCAACAGGCACGCTCAGCACCTTCCAAGTGCAACTACTGTGTCATCATGTAGAAAAGGCCTTTACGTTGCAAGTGTTATCATGCTATACTAAACCAATCTAGAAAATCAGCGTTCCTGCAAATACCAGAAAGGAACTAAAAACTGAAACTGTAACTACAAGCATCAATGCAAAGATGAGCATTTCACAACACAGAATGCATAATCCCTCATGCAACGTTATGCAAGAAAAGCTTGCAGCATCTCATGGACACTCAGCAACTATCACTGACTCTGCATCACGTGGGACTTTTCCCCCAGCTTTGAAATCCCCATTCTTGATCTCACAACAGGCTTTTCTCAGTTTCCCAGACTTTTTAGTGAAGGTTTTTCCTTCCCAAATATGAAGTCAAACCACCAAGAAGGGATTCTTGTTTGTTTTTCCTTGGCTCTTGTTGAACTGCTGAAATAAACAGCACCACTATTCACATTGATTCTTCCGTGTGCCCGCAAGGCGTCCACTGAAGTACAACAGCAATTACCTGAAATGCACAGAAATTTTCCCTGGCTTGCTTTCAATTCTGTTGACCTCATTTTTCTGGGTGCCCACACAAATTCTCAATGGCAATAGCAGTATGTAAGAGATTGCAAGATTCTCTGAAGAAGGGCTCAAGTCATCATGAAATCAGATACACAGGACTCCCAGAGAACTGATGAAGAGACTTGACCCTTAACTATGGGGATCAGAGCTAGATGAAATGGACTAAAAACACTCTGATTACTCCGCTCAAGTTCTAGCCACAGCAAAAAACAGCGTGAAGCTCTCTCACTATGTGGGGACCGTGGCACTGCAGTATGAAACTCATCGTGCCTTCCAAGCAAATGGGTTTGCCAATACCCATCCACTACACATGCAGTACGCCTACTTCAAGTATCAACAGATATGTGGACATGTTTTAATCTAAAGCTATCACTCTCAATGATTACTCATCTGGCTAATACTAAATACCTCACAAGGTGTAAGTAATAGAAAATCTGAGGTAAGAATAGTCTAGAAGTATGCAAACCTCATTTTTACATTAACAATGGGACTGTTACATACATATTACTTCCTGTCTGTTTCAACCATTAACACCATTCTGCAGGCTCAGGAATAAGAGTTTCACAGTGAAGCTTAGATGATGTGCCTTTCTCTTACAGAAGGATAGAATTCACACCAAGAACCATTATTAATTCCACTCATCTCCAACACACACCACAGCTGCCACTGTAGATTATATACACTTACGTGCACGTAGCACAAGTGAGCATCTCTACTAATCTACAGTGTGCAAAGTGAGGATGGTAACAGAAAATCTTGGTGTTCTATCAAATCATCGGGAATTAAAAACATTCTTGATTTAGCTAATTACAGATAAGGTTGATATGGACCACACTAATCATAATGCTATACCTTTAAAACTACTACTTGGGATTATAAATGATTCAAAACTGCAACAACAGGAACAGTAGCCCATAGTCATGGAAAGTTTGTATACATGCTGCAAAAAGAGGGAAAGTTGGATATAGCATTTTTATGCCTCTCTTTTTTTACCTCCTCTCCATCCCACATACTTCAAAGAGTCAAAAACATTTTTACAGTTAATTCTATTATTTGAATCAAAGGCTTCTGGAAGCATTTAATAGGACAACATAGAAGCTCAGTCCACTTAAGGACTGATTAATAACCATTACCAAAACCAACAAATATAAAATAAAATAATAACAACAGCAAATATAAGAACATTGATCTACCACCAATATTTACATTTTGACCTAACCTAGAAACTGAACATACATGCTTACTGATTTTCCATATGTTCTTGAAAAGAAAACAAAACACCACTCATTTCGTCTTCACTATAACTACGTTCTTGCATCTATCCATGCAAATCTAAATAGCGCTACATTCAGTTATACAAGAAAATTTAATTTCAAGGCCTAACAAACATGATGAAGTCAGAGGCAATAAAACGTACCACAGCTGGAACGTGGCATTCTTCTCTTTCAACTTACAGAAACACTACTCAGTTATCAGAAACATGTTTGTTCCTCAGTTATCAGAAGCACGAATCCCCCTGAGCTAGGTGAGACACTTATTGTAACCGCAGCCGTTTATACTATTACATAAACCCTGAGATGATGGAAAGAATTTTTTCAAAGTGGAGAGTGTGATGAAAGACCACATATTGGGAGAACGGAATCAATTTGGGGATGCTGGAGTTGAAAAACGCAGCCAGGCTTGGAACAAAAAGCATGTAAAACATTGAAACATTCCCTGTTTAGTACTGAAGTCAGAAAGAGAGCCTTTAATGTAAAAATCAGTATATACCACTAAAGTGGAAGAAAACAACAGCCTCCCTTTGCTCTTTTATTCAATCTAGTTGACTGAATATATAGAAAAAAAAAATAACACGTTGTATGTGATCACCAGTGAAAGATATGACCACCTACTTTTAAGTTTAACTACCATTTAATTTTCATTAATTATTTACATAATTTAAAAATGTTCCCCTATGAAATGGTAAAGCTTAATTCCCAGGTCAACTGTAGCTCCCAAAAAAGAAACCCAACAAACCAGTTTTCCTGCATTACTGTTCGTGCCACTTATTGTACAACAATGTGATATAAAGTTCAGCAGTAATAGCAGAGTAGCAAAATACTTGACTGCAACAAATGAGAACAATCCCAAATGCAGCAGCCATGAACAAAGAGACAAAGGAAAAACAGACAAAAAGAAAAGCTGCTTACCTTCTGAAGACCTCAGATAAACAAGGACCTCCAGCAATGGACACCCTTACCTCCACAGCCAGCCCTTAAATGAGTTCTGCGAAGGGGTGGTTTCTGGCTCCAGCCCTGCTAATCACTCAGTTACATTGCGTGCACCTGTGCTCCCCTGGGTTGGCCCTGCATTCCCACCAGGTGTGCAATCACTGCTTTAGGTCACAACTTAGCATTTCCACTGCACCATGGTAAAAATCTTCTGCTGGTGTACACTGATACAATTCAACTTATTCAAGAGGAAACAGGCAACTTGCACTGAAGGTCTGACTTTTCATTATGAGAACCTGCAAAACTGTCTTGCAAGATTCCAGCTGAATTCTTGATGTGGAAGAGTTCTGGCTACTTCTAGATGTCTCGCTCCAAGCTGTATATTGATTACCTTAATAGTCATTGAAATTACTTATTTCAAAATCAATCCTGACTTTTCTGTCTAACCTTGTATCAGCCTCAGCCTGCCATATGGGTTCTCACTAGAAGTAAGGCAGTGCTCAGAAACACCTTGGGGCAGGCAGGAGCGGGGGCAGGGCAGGGAAAAGACCTTTGAGAAAGGTCTGCACCATTTGTTAGCAGCTGAATTATTTCACCTGCAATAATCAAGCCACACAGCTCTTAGTAGAGCTCATTAAGTGCATACTTTCCCACTGTTCTAATGTAATAATATGACCTGGCATTACCCATAATTTTACCATGCATTAGATATCCCCTGTTTTCAATTGGTCTTTGGGTTGACCTGAGCATTTTCTTCTGTGATTCTGACTTTGCTGCCACTTTACGTGCTTGCACAAATTCAGTGACAATGACCAAATTAGATAATCCAGGCTGCTACTGTGGCTTTCATGCAGTAAAGGCTTCCAAAATTTTCTGCACCCTCTCATCTTGGAAAGGATCACTTGGTATCTGGTAGTCACAGCTCATGGGGTTTTTTGTTTGTTTGTTTGTTTTTTGAGGAAGCTTTTGTTCATTTCCTGAGTAATTTTAGGTTGTAGCAGGTAAGGAAATAATTATTCTACATTCCATACCTTGCATATTCACTTACATCTATGTACCGAAACCTTATTTATGGAACCTCAGCAAGTAGACCACCCATTTGACAGGGTATAACTAAATTTCCATCTCCAGTAAGAGTTCTTTAGAAATATGTTTCAAAAAGAAACTTCGGAACCATGGCAGATTTTTTGATAAAATTATATCACTTCTTGGACCCTCTCCTGATTTTTTCTGAAATCAGTTCTTTCATACAAATGCTTCTGCAAGAGACTGAATGCATGCATATCTAACTAGTCACAGCTAGCTGAGAAATTCAGTGGGCCTGCATGGTGAATAAAACTACAGCTGGAAGGAACTCGCCCAGAAACACAGGTGTATGCACTTGTAGCTCAAGTCAGAAACTGATCCTGATCTTTAGAGAAGACTTTCACTTGGTTTGCAAATGAAGATGGAGAAAATAGTACCAACTTTTAAGCAGTTAAAGGAATACCTAAGAATCACAAACCACACAGTCTTATTCAAAACCTGATGGGTTGGTAAGTGTTCTGAAAACAGCGATAGTAACATCATCCCCTTCACGATGCCCGATTTTATCAAAAATACCTGACTACAGAAACCCTTCTAGCTCACTTAATTAGTTTAAGCAACAGACATGACAAATTTTGGCCTTTGTGAGGCAATTGGTACTGTAAAAGTACAGC
>PPHD01027309.1:0-11206 GCA_002909625.1 Bambusicola thoracicus
TGGAGCATGGCTCCATCCCTTCCAGTCACTCAGGTGAGATTGCATTCACCTGTGCCCCTGCAGCTGACTCAGTGCTCGCCTCAGGTGGTCAATCAGAGGTTCAGGCCATGATTCAACAGTTCCCATACAATTTGTAATTTCACTAAATCATAAAGTGAAGCAAAGTGAGGTGAAATAATGTGCACATGTAATGCAATGGAAAGCACAGCAATGGCAGCATAGCAGGAGAGTCCAAGGCTGCAGCAAGTGAAGATCTGCTCAAATGCAACAGCCAGGGACACAGAAACAAAGGAAGGCTTACCTTTGGAAGGCCTCCAGTAGGCATGGATCTCTGGTGAGATCTGTTGCCTCCACTGCCAACCCTTAAATGAGATCTGGGAAGGGGTGGGTCCTGGCTCCACCCCTGCCAGTCACTCAGGTACACTGCATGCACCTGAGCTCCCTTGGGTCGGCCCTGCCTTCCCACCAGGTGCTCCATCACTGCTTCAGGCCCTGACTTGGCACTTCCACTACATGCACAAAACAGTATATCTAGACCGATGAGGTTCAGGAAATCTAGGAATCTTATCTGTCATTCTTTTCTCAAAATTATTAGTCAAACATGATAGATAATGTGGAAGAGCCAATAAAGTTTCAATGCATTCATCACAACACTTTTCTTATCATTAAGTAACACAAACGTGGAGCTTGGGGAAAAAATAATCCACTGCATAAAAATAGTGTTAATCCCTCAGAACTATTTTCATAAGCTTACTTCACTGCAGTATAAATTGAAAGATACAGCCAGCATTTATAACAAGGTATTTGGGAGCCATGGTGTAACAGTTTTCTGGCTAATATAACAGAGCGTTTTGACAGAGGGAGGATGAAGTTTTAATAAGCAGCTGGCACAGAATGGCAGTCAACTGTTAGAAATCATCAACAATGTAGAATGCATAATTACTGCTTGTTTGTTAGCAACAGTTCGTGTGTCTCTTTCACTGCCCATTGCAAATGTGGTTTCGTATAATATTTTCTACAACACAAGTATTCATTTCATTCTAGAACAAAAACGCCAAAACACAGATTTATAATCTTACTTAATCACATGCAGATAAGTGACCTTGAACTCTCACTTCCTAAATATTCAAGTCATTCATCTCACATGGTTACTTCAATGTTTGTTTAGCTGGAGATAACCTTTAATAATTAATAAATTGTCTTCCTGTGTCAATTAAGTATTGCCTACAGGCAGGAAGCAGAGAGCCAAAACATCTCAAAAAGCCAGTCTGCAGACCTCAGCTGAAACTCCTACTGTAAGCCCATTCCCCATATCTCCTCTTGATTGCTGCTGCTCTCCTCCGGCTGCAGCACTGGCTCAGGAGCAGCTCTAGGCCTTTCTATCAAGGAACACACAAATGAGAAAACAAGAGTGAGCAAATACTCAGAAAAATCAATACGGAAGTCTTTGAGGGGCTTTCATATTTTCTGACCTGTTTGGATAAATCGTAACTTAATTTAAAAAAAAATGTTTTCTGAAAACTGCAAATAAGATGGTTTTCAAGGCATTTTTAATGCAATACATCATGGATATTATAGAAAGAGGTAACCTTTCTGGGTTAACTCTCTGTTATGCCGCTTTCCCATTCACTTTGGCAGCAGCACTGCTCACAATATGGCACCAATAAAATATAGAACTACAATCAGAGACAGCAATTTCAATGAAAGTTTCCTGGGGTCTCCTCATAAATCCAGCACCTTTGGAATGTGCTCGTTAAAATGACTTATTTTTTGCAGTTTGATAAATTTTTTATTGCTTAAGTACAGAGTTCAGATGTAGCTCAGAGGCTCCTTTTCTCCGTATTCTCAATTATTGCACCTTATAATTATCAGCAGCAATTGAAACTGATCGCTCCTACCATGTTATTTTGGTAACAAATGGAAGCAAGCTGCTACTAGCTTTCAAATGCAAACTATTCCAGAAGTGAAAAAAACCCCACATCTGAGCACTTGTAGTATATCTCCAGGTAGCACTGACAAACTTCTACATAACGTGAAATTCTTACAAAATTCTCTATGTCATCCCTCAAGCATGACTGAATGCTGTATGTAAGTTAACAGTTCATACTTAAGTGAAAACATTTGAATGCATCTAAACCTTAGGTACATGAGTAAATCATGTGGGCCTTGCATATACATAGCACGTTAAGAACATCTATTTATTCTGGAGTAAACTGTACAGAAATGGTCCAACACAGCAGCACTTAATGGAAATAAGATAAAACTATCTGTGGATTTGAACTCTGTTAATGGTTATAGAATTTGGCCTGCAAGAAACCTTTATGCTCGTACCCCAAAAAGAATGGTGCAACTGGGTAACAAGCTTGCCACAACATAATAGCTTAAACCTGTCACTATGGATAGAACCATGAAAGAGAATGTAGCTGAAAAAAATTGGCCAAAACTCTAGGCTTTAGGTAGACAGCTCCAATTTTGCAGATGCTGCAGCTCTAAGACCTGATCTTGTCAGTTTTGGGTCATGGTTAGGTCCAGAGCAGAAAAATCTGTTTTCCTGGATCTTATTTGGTTATGGTTTGTCAGCAAAAGGAAGTAAAAGTAGCCTTGAAATGTTTCTTTGTTATTTGGTACCAAAAATCTTCAAGAGGTCTTTGGCAGTCTGAAACCTAGATGTTCTCTATTCAAGTGAGACCATATTCCAAATTTAACTTTAAATCAAACATCATTTCTGAAAGGAAGGAATCACTGCCAACACATTACTAACAACAAGGAGTGTAAACATCCAGTTTACTCATTAAATCCAACTGACGATTATTAAATAAATATAGGAAAAAAAATCATCCTTTACAGATGATTTTCTTTCCTGAATTTAGAACTATTTGGGCACGTTTTCAAGGTTTAATGAAATATACATTAGAATTATTACAGTCTTCCACAGGAATTTTTACATGCAAGTACAAGGTAAGTAAAAAAAGCAGACCATACTCCGTTTCTCAGTAGCTGGCAGGACAGAATGAGTTTCTACCCAGAGATATTTCATCTGCCTTACTACTGAAAAGCCATAACATAAGAGGTTAGTTAGACACTAGTAATCTATATCTATATCCATAACATTAGCTTCCCCTTGCAACTGACATTCACAAAAAAAAGCCAAGAACTGGAATATTTGTTGACATTTCTCTTATCAGTTTTCATCAAGAATATTTTGTCTAAATATATTAAAGTAATATTTATTTCTCTATGCACCACTTCTATCTTTCAACAAGCAATATGTCTACAATACTACTGACATTAGAAGCTATTGAATATCGTTCTTATCCTGTACAAAACACTACTCCATGACTTTTATCCATTAAGCAATGCATAGCTAAGATTATTTGTCAACTACAAACATAGATTTATTTCAATTCAAAACAACTTGCACTAGTTCAGAATTTCTTATTTTCAAACCTAATAAGGGAGCAACATCAGTAGTAAATATGAATTATTTTTATTCCCAGTTCCTGCAGCAATGAAATAGTCATTAGGTTCAGTGATAGGAACAAGCATGAGAGTTCCTTCTGGATCAGTCATCAGTACAGGTAGCCTCAGCTCTGCCAAGCTTTTCAACAGTGCCTTGCCAGCTAACAGAGCTGTTTTACTTATTTATTTTACTTCTTACAGAAAGAAATCAAACAAGATACAACAAAGTATCCAGAGAAAATGACATCTCTAACCTCAAACTTAGTTTGTGGGAAAATCGGGTGAGAAAAAGATGGACATTTGCAGTCCCTTGCAAAGGACATTTTTAGCACCAACTAATGCTCTGCTGAGCAATAAAATTCTCTACAAACCTGACATAGACCTGAGCAAAAGACACGCACTAGAAAATATCTATGAATAAAATTCAGTTTTTGAAATTGCTCTTATTCTACTAGTATTTGCATTGCAATTCATTTTTATAAATAGAGCAGGAAACAAGAATCAGTTATTAGCTTACTATCTTAAAGTCCTGAACAAGCTTTTAAACCTCAGTATTCCCATGTGATGTATGTAAATTAATGTATTATTTTAAATCCTAAATGGATCAAAATTTGGAACTACTATTCAAATGAGCATTCAGCAAAACATCTATCTTATTTTGCTGCTAAAAATGTACTTCATGCAAAGTTGCTATCATAGTTTGACACTTGAAACAACAAAAGAAACAGTGATGATAATTACAATATCATGTTGTTCCATCATCTTTGTGTTGGCTCTCAGATTTCTTCACTGGCACATTAAAAACAGTTTCTACTTTAAATAATACTGAACAAAGTTTCCAATGTTACGCTTTCACTATGGCATCAAAAAGCGAACAAATAAACAAACAAGTGAAGTTATTTCATCTACAGTATTACATGCTTTAATAACACTTACTGAAATAAGCAGATAATAAGTGATACCAAAATGCAAAGGGAAGTAAAAAGAAAATCACAGAAACTGAGTTTTGCATCTCTGAACAGTCAAAGAGCTACTTGGATGCCTTAAGAACACTCAGCTCCCAGGGCTCCTGCTGTTCTAACTCTGAACAGGCTGGGGATTCTGCCTCCATGCAGAAGAAATCTGTACCAGCTGTAAAGCTTTGCAAGCTCCAGCTTCCTCATACAGAGGGATTCCACAGTTCCTCATTGTCTCAAGTGCCACAGTGGTTTATCAAAAGATTATTTCTGCTTAGAAAATCAAGTAGACTAATTACATTACTTTGACGTGATAAGTAGAATCTGACATGAACTAGTTAGGGAATCCTTTTTACTAAGTTTGCTAGGTGGACTGATGTTTTATGTCTAGGAAAACATAGACACTGATCTCAGCTGAATCATTTCAAGACTAAAAATGAAATTAACAACAGATAACACATGAAAAATATAAGCTATAATTTTTATATAACGGTCTTTAGCCGAAGCACCTCAAAATCAAAGTGAATTCTCCTCATGTTTTGAAGGAAACAAAGGATTTTTGGAAGTACTAGAAGTCAATTGAAAACGATACCCAAAGTAACATTTACAAATTGAAATCAAGTGTCTGAATTCTTGTGTTAAGTTTGCAAAGCTGAGAACCACTCACCTTCACAGCTGTAGCTGTACACAGCAACCGTTGACCTCTCAACCAGATTCTCATCATGATGCCAACTCACTGCCATGTTCCCCATTCCAAAATAAGGCTCTTGTTTCAAGTATGGCATTTGTTGTGGATCCATATAATTTAATAAAGTCAAGTTATAAGATGTTCTGTTATTTAGACTTGTGTAGTCATCCTCTGGTACGTAACAGCTGCTTTGATCTTTTGAAAAAGACCCTTTCTCTATAAGCGAAGTAGCAAAATTTTGCTCCCTATCTATTACAGTAGTGTCTTTGATATCTTTGGTGTCTAACAGATTTTGCCCTTGTAATGCCTTGACTGCTTCAATATGCAAGTAGTCATTAAGTTTGATTAATGCTTTACAAGCATCATGTATTTGAGGACTGCAATATTTTATTTCACAACTCTCAGTAGGCCAAGGAACTGTAAATAATCTTGTGTTCAAGTACTTGTAAGTGCATCCTGGGTTTCCAATTAATATACGAGACACTGGGGTAAAAAAATCTTTTCCTTTGATCCTTACAAGATCTTGAAAAAAACAATCATGTTTCCTCAAGGTCAAAAAGCCCTCTTGTACCATCTGATGGAGCTCTTCAGGTACTGTATCCGACTTTCTGAAAATTAGCTTGGAATATCTGGTCTTCTGCTAAAGGAGAAAACAAGAACAACAAGGCATTACTTTTTTTTTTTTTTTTAAACAAGTACTTTGCAAATTCAAGAATGTCTGGGGATAAATCAACAAATTATGAACACGAGTTCAGAATATAGGAAAGAAATGTCAGATGCCAGTATTTGTTAATCATAGAATCACCAAGGTTGGAAAAAACCTTCACGATCATCCAGTCCAACTGTCCACCTACCACCAATATCTCCCCACTAATCTATTTCCTAAATTGAAATATAATGTGTCAGAAAAACAACATTCTGCTGTACTGTACCTCTTCAAAATCTTCATTGGCAGTCCATTCTAGCCTTGACAACCTTTCTACTGTCACACATTCATCAAGATGTCAGCTAGCTCCTCTTTTTATATTATAATAATTTCCATGCTTATTTTACACCTATACCCCCACCATCAGTGTTCTTTATTCTCACATCCCCATCTGATCACACCAGCCCTGGTATCAGCCAGAGATCAGAATTCAGCAGGTTTTGTATGTAGTAACACCCAGCAAAGCATGACACTGCTAATCAGCAGCATCTTGCTATGCATGTAAAACGCTGCTTCCCACTCCAGAAAGGAATTTTATTTCATTACTATCACTTTCTAAGGAAGCATTACATAAGTGCAACTTTTACTGGCTGCCTGTAAATCATCTTTAACTAGTGTTGAGATTGTTTTGCAAAACAGACACACACTAGAGAATAAGTTCTTAAGCAGATAATGTTAACTGTATTTTTCGTTAAAATTTATAGATGATAGAAACAAATGCAAACTGATGCTTTTAGTAAAGGAAAAGCTGCAGTGTGACTCTACTGGGTATTATTTAATACTTTGGAAGCTCAGAACTGCTCACTAAGTTCATTTCCTCTTCTCACTAACTCACTGCTGTGGGGAAAAGGTAGATACTGATGGTGCTATGGGAAAAGAAAGAAAGGTGAAACCTGAAGGCATTGGGAACAGGGCTAGAGCACACAGATGCATAAAACTGCTCTAAACATTTTCCTAATGTAATAGCTTACGTTGAAAGTGCTTTTAAACAAAATAAAACTACTACCACAAAAGCATTATATTGGCCTACAACACACGTGTGGGCTACTAGACAAGCTCAAAACCACTTCACTAGTAGTTCCTCCTAAGTGGGATCTAAACCTGACTTTCAGGAAAGAAATTGCAAAAGGTACATTTAAAAACACAAACCAGTCACTAAGTATGCACATTTTCCACTGCATGCAAACAGTTATACATCAGCAGCATAACATGTTAACTTGCAACATTTAACAGAAGACTTGACATGACTATGGATCTACTAAGAAGGTGAATGCAAAAGGAAGCCTATTTTAGCAGTAATGATTAAACATAATAAACCTCTGTATATCTATAGAACTTGACACCATTGCTTGCCAATCCTCAGAGAAAAGCTAACTCCCTTTCTTCACACATTTTTACAGTTTCTGAAAAGTAGTTTCCTAGAAATAGGCGGAAAAGTTAATTTGAAATAACAATATCTACAGATAATAATTTCTGACAAGAGTATTTACATGCTTATCTCTAAATACCAAAGCCTGAAAATACTTCCAGATATGTATTTGAAGGTCTTTCTGTAATCTGCAGCACAGAACACTGGATCCCAACTTTCACTAAAAGAACTGAACATAAACTGGAGAAACAATTGCCAAGAGCCTGGAACAATTCCTTTAGAGGTCAGGAACCTTTCAAATTGTTTCAGTCGGTGCTTTTTGTTTGTAGCCTTTGAACAGGACAGTGAAAAAAAATCCTTCATGACAAAGTACTGAAGGTAGTAACTGCAGGTTTCATGTATTTACAGTGACAGGCTACAGTCAGATGTGTGGGTACAGGTTGAAGGCAATTACAGTTATTTCATAATCATACTTCATTACAATTCATGTTGTGACAAAATTACTGCATCAATTGTTTCATTAATAATTCTGTATATAGGATATACTCAGTTCAGATTAACCAGCAACCACATTATATAGACTATTATGGCATAGAGAAGTAGTCATTTTTACTATCTTTCATTCTATCGCTAAATACAATGCATTGCTGGTATGAATAACAGGCATACAATTCCAAACTACTAGAGAAGCAGAGAATTAACAATATGATGTAGAGCAATTAAATGCCTGAAATCATGTACTAGAAACGAAGCACACAATTTCATTATTACTTTTTAACCAAAGTAACAATATTCTATTCCCCTCTCAGAATGCTAAGGTAACAGCTCCCATATCCTTTTATTGATCAAGTCAGAAGCATCTTACCTTTGGATTATGTTTTAAGATCATATGCTTAAGAAGTGCTTTATTATTAAATTTTACATGTTGCACTGAAGATTCGACCTTAAGGAAACACTACCCTGCTATCTCAGAAGTCAGGAAATGGAAACACGTTTCTGACACATGACAAGAAAACAGTTTGGTCTTCTTTAAATCTCCGAGTCATTGTGCTATGTCTAACATAAGGAAGGCATTAAGGGATCAGAGCACAGGGTGAATGCTAGGTTCATACCGGACACCTCGTTGTTTTGGGGGAATGGGGGGAGGGGGAGGAATCATGTACTGCATGTTGTAACTCTGACAGCAAGTATTAAAGGTCAATTCACTGCTCACTGGGAGAAAAAAAAAAAAAAAAGAAGTGGTTGTGTGACTGGCAACCACAGGGCAAAAAAGGCACACGCAATGCTTGATTCTCCATCTGAATGTCACACACACGCTATTTCAAGTACACCCATGCCCTGACTTCCATATCAGAGTCACCCTACAGAGTAAACTAAAGTGACAGCAGAGCTGGAAATCAGCAACAAGGATCCCTTGATATATAAAATGATACACCATGAAATAAGTTTGTATTTCACATATTCATAGATGGCCTTTTTTTCTTTAAATACACTCTTATGAGCTCACAAGCATCCTTAAATATTACTTTGTTTAGCCAATAGTTTGGGGGCCATTTCTGACATCCTTCATCAGCCATGAAACCTATTGGAAGAGGATGTCAGTGAAGTTTTGTTTGTGATGGAACTGCTTAGTTGTGTTCAGACTGTACCCTTCTGTACCTGTCAGTAGACAGGAGCTTCCGAATTACAACCCAACTAACCTTTCCAACACATTCAAAGCATGCTTCTTTAGAAGGGGCAGATCCTTAAAGAAGCAAGGCAGGTCCCTCCTGGAAAGACAGACTACAAAACTAAACTTTATCACATGTGATATTCTGTTTTGCCAATTTGTTGACTTCAAGGTCTTACCCTTCCTACCCACTCTTTACTATCACAGAACTTGTAAAAGCTGCATGTGTGATAAAAGGAACATTTCCCAATCTCAGAAAGAATTTAGAAGTCATGATATTTATCAGATACGCTCAGAAGTTCCTAGTGTACACAAACACTACACAAACTATAATTCTGTATAATGCAACTGCAATGAATCTCAACTCCAATAAGGCTTGAGTTGGTCAGATTTCTCTGTTTATCTTCCCATTTTCTTCTACTTATAAATTCCTAATACCAGGCAAAGGATCTGCTGCTTGGACAGCCTCAGCAATAACTTCTCTTTTCCTGTCAGCTCTGTTAGACTGTGGATGTAAAAGACGGGAGAAAAAAAAAAAAAGATGCTGGGCAAGAGCAGATATAAAAAGTGATCAGGAGGGAATATATTACAGGAGTAGCACAGAGAAAACACCAGGCTGCTTGAGTCTCTAAAGTAGGAAGGGCTTCCTGAACACTGGCTTAAGGCTGAAAAGAACTTCTTTTCAGAAAAGAAAAGAAACAACTCTTTCTAAAAAGATCTTGTTCACTTTTCCTTTCCCACTCCCACAGAAGTGCACCACAACAGCAACTCTGAAAGTCTTTTTACAGCTGGTAACAATCCCAACCAAGAACTTACTTCCACTACGGTCAGCACTGGAAGATTATAGAAAACCATGCTTTTCCTAAGCACCTTACAACTCAAATCAAGTAGGAATGTAAGGGAAGTACACAAACTGCTCAATAACACAACTGCCATCCTATGATAAAACTGTTTGATTTTATGCTTCTGACTTGTAATCCAGAGCCCAACAGAAGAATTGCTAACGTGCTAAACATTTCTTGGCATTGACATCCTACAAAAGAGAAATTCATCCTTGCAAGCGAGGAGTTTGCTACCACATACAGCCATATGTCAATGCAAGGCAGGTGACATTCCTGTAATGCTATAGCTGTTCGACTTAAAAGATTCTCTCTTATGCTTTTTATCTTACTGTGTTTGGACTTGATCTGATTTAACCTACAATTCCTGCCATATGGTTTCTAGCTGACCTAAAAAGATCCAAAGCAGATACAGAATATTCTTCTACTCATTTCATGGTAATCCTCAATACTTTCATTTGGCTTACTTCCCATGTGGCTAGCTGGCCTGTTTTCACTTCTGTTTGGTTTCATTTGAGGCATACATTCTAGTTTGCACCATTCATTTTCTCTGCAAAATTAGGGGTTGCTTATTGCTTAAAAGTAGAACTATGCCAAGAAATATTTTTCCTATTTTGCCAAATCTTGTCAAATCATGAATACGAGTTGTAAAAACAGTAAAAGAAAGACAAAGTTAGCTTTATTCACACAAAGCGTAAGAAACAGTGATTCATTGTTACATGAGTTGCATGGCTACACACCTTGGGAAAATAAACAAGGCATTTAGTTACTCCTATAATGCAGATTATCATTCCAGTAATTATTAATACATATTCCTATAGCTTCCAATATGGAAGTAAGCAAAATTGAGCTTGAAAAACTGCTCATGTCAAAATATTAGAAACAAATGTAGTTTGAATTTTTTATTCTTGACTATTTTGATTCTAGAGGTCTTATTTCACTGTTATTTTTCCTAGTCAGGTAGAACTAGAACAGTTGACACCTTTATCATATACAGTGTTTACGGTGTGTCTTAGACTGTGTGGTTGACACGGAGGAAGGAAGGGATGCCGTTCAGAGGGATCTTGACAGACTTGAAAGGTGGGCCCAGGTGATCCTAATGAGGTTCAACATGGCAAAGTGCAGGGTTTTGCACTTGGGTCGGAGGAACCCCAGGCATCTGTACAGACTGGAAGGAGTAGTCCTGGAGAGCAGCTCTGCAGAGAACGACCTGAGGGTACTTGTGGATGATAAACTTAACATGAGCCAACAGTGTGCTCTTGCAGCCCGGAAAGAAAATGGTATCCTGGGCTCCATCATGAGAGGGATGGCCAGCAGGGAAAGGGAGGTGACTGTCCCCCTCTACTCTACTCTTGTGAGGCCCCATCTGGAATACTGCGTCCAGGTATGGAGCCCCCAGTACAAGAAAGACAGAGAGCTGTTGGAGAGGGTCCAGAGAAGGGCCACCAGGATGATCAGGGGACTGGAGCACCTCTCCTACGAGGAGAGGCTGAGGAAGCTGGGCTTATTCAGCCTGGAGA
>PPHD01027310.1:0-11206 GCA_002909625.1 Bambusicola thoracicus
GCCACACAATACCCAGAGATATATTTAGAAAAACGACTGCCAGGCTGATCACAGCTGTAACTGCTGCCAAAAAGCTCCATCCCACCTTCAGCACTGGAGCTGCACCCGCTGGCACAGCATCCCTAAGGATGCCCGCTGCTCCGTGCCTTCCACACGGCCTCCAGCCGACACCTGCACAGCCCCGGAGCCACTGAAAAGCCGCAGTGTGAGCAGGTGGGCTCCCCCAGTGCTGCTTCCACCAAGTGGTCAGGAGGTCCCCCCAAAGCCAACACACCACCTCCCATCTCTTAATCCTCCTCATTCCATGCTCAGAAGCGGCTCAGGGTGACACAGGGGTGCTGCTCCCAGCTGTACCACACAGCTCTGCAGGAGGTGCCCCAAACACAGCTCTGCACCCCACAGTCCTGTGCCCCTTTGGCTGCAGCTGCTCCACGAGCGCCTGCCCCCCCCAGAGCCCCGCCTGCACCGCATGGAGACAAAAATACATCGGCAGCTGCTGCCCACCTGGTGCTGGGCCAAGATTGGGAAACAGCGACAAGAAACTGAAAATAAAAGGCCAAAGAGAGACAGATAGGGCCGTGCAGCAGAAGCGAGAGCACTAAAAATAGCGGTGATGCGATGTGGCACCACAACACATCCCAGCCCCCCCGCAGCCTGTGGCCGCCCCATGGCGCAGCTCCAGCAGCACCAGCACAGTGCAGCACAGCTCCTGCCCCAACCCCGAGCACAGCGCAGCGCTCGGCTGATGGAAACACAGTGCCAGCCCGGGGCTCCTCTCCAGTGCCCGGTCTTTGGCTGCTGCAAAGAGAGGATGGTGTGCGTGAGATGGAGTAGAAAGTTTCCTTTTTCATTCCTGCAGAAGCAGAATTATTTCACAGAGCCGCTGTTCCCTGGGAGCACTGACTGAAACACTGCAGCACTGACAGAGAATCCCAACACCACTGCAGCCCCTGGGACATCCCCGCTCTGCTCCCACGTGGGGAAGGGACGTGAGAACAGTTCCGACCTGAGAGGTATTCACAACAGAATGAAACCGGGCAGGTTCTGATGCTGTGTGTGACTTGACCCACTGTGACCCTGACCACAGCCCACAAGGAGCACAGGGCTCGTGGGCTGCTGGTGCTGCACAGCCCCGCTCAGAGCCCAGCATGCAGCACTGGGACTCAAGGGGTCCGATGCTGCCTGTGGGGACGGGATGGGCCCCAGAGCTGGGTTTGACTCAGAACTGAAAAGTCACAATTCTCTCTCCCTATTTTTGGCCTCAGGTTTTTGGATGTCTCTGCCTACTCCCAGAAGATGTGACAAGGAGTGGGTTTGAGATAGTAACAATACGACAGTGAGTCCAAGAGCAGCTCAGGATGAAAGTCAGCACTGCCACGGAGTGGGAGCTCCCAGAAGTAGGGGCTGGGGAGGGGCCTTGGGAACAGACATAGGACAGAGAAACTCCCCATGGGGACAGTGGCACCATAGGGCCCAAACCCCACCAACAGTGGCCCCAGGGCCACCTGGACCCAGCACTCCCTGTGCCGGCCTCTCTATGCACAGCAGTGAAAGTGAAAAGCAGATGTGGAATCCAGGAAGGCTTCCAACTTATTCTTTTTTTCCCCCTTTCCTTATTTAAGCTCCAGACCTGAGGCAGCTGACAGCCATGGGGCAGAGCTGCCCCACAGAGGCAGCAGCCCAGAGCAGCGCTGCTCTCCTTTGCTCAGCAGTCACCTGAGCGCCCCAAGGCCACGGGAGGGTAGAGGTCAGCAGTGCTTCTGCCCTTGAAAATGGGTGTGAGGAGCTCCCACCTGAACCCTGCCCAAATTTCCCACCATCTTTAACAAAGAAATGCATTATTCCAAGCTCTGACTGCAGCAGGCTGAACAGGTCCCAGCTCAGGGCCTTGTGGCCATACTGGAGAAATCCCTGCAGCACGACCTAAACAACAACCTGGGGGAAGGCAAAGGCAAGCAATTGTCTGAGCCTTTTGATGCCCCAATTCCCCTTTTCTTCAACAGCAGACACAAGGACTTCACCCTGAAGCTGCTAAAGGAAACCTGAAACTTGCCTGCAGGCAGAAGGCGGGGGGGCAGAGCAGCCTCCAGCACCAGGACGTCTCTCTCCACGTCTCCACGTGGTCTGAAGGTTCTTAGAGCACCACCTTGTGTTTAAATACAACAAACGGTTCTGAGTCCCGAGTGGATTCATCCCATTTAGAACCACAAGCAGACAGTAAAGCATCCCCACCACACCACGCTCAGGTGTTCCAGAAGGCAGGGAACTCCTCAGAACTGGGTTTGTCATCTCAGTGCTCTTCACAGAAGTTTACCACCGCACAAAACTGCACTAATAAGCCCTGAACCCAAGCACAGCCCAAGGCCAAAAAGCTCCTTCCTGCTGCTCTGCTACAGCAGAATTAAGGGGCACAGAGATGACCATAATGCTAAATAACATCTACAGACTGCGTTGCCCAAGGAGCTTTCATACAGACGTGAGGAAAATGAAAGACAGTGGATGACAAAACAACAATCCCTCAGTTTGGTTTAATAATCCCTTGTAGGAGAATCTGAAGAATCAGGTTACTTACCCACATGCACAGCAGGCTGGGAGAAACGAGCTTTCACTTTGCCAGAGTAAACGCAGATGATGCTTCTTCCTATTTAACACACAGTCAACACAGTGCAACGAGATCTCTGTGAAAGGATGCACTGAGAGTCAACACCGAGAAGAGGGAAACTGTCCTGTGCACCTGCTGCGGGGAGGCAATAAGGCAATGACTTGCAAGAAAACTCCCAGACACAGACCACAAAGAAAACACCAACCCGATGCATGTTTCATATACATATTTATATATATATTTCATGTACAAAGTTACATTCTGAACCCCATGGATTCAATAATAGAAATAAATACTGAAATAACTACACTGCTATATGAGCTTTTCTGCTCACAGAAAAGAAGCCTCAACTTTAACAGACAGCAAGTGTAACGCTGTAGTATCCATCTCAGAGTACAGAGGCGAGTAAAATTCAGCGTAAAGTGTTCAACAGACAAAACTTCCAAAAATTACAGACCATAAAATGTTTAAAAGATTGAGAAATGTGCATCAACAAAACTAACAAAGGAAACTTAATCTTGTTAGAGGGCGGGAGAGGCATTTAGTGTATAGAAAAATGCTTTGAGGTGCAACATAGGTTGTTACAATATGGCATAACCCTGTTAGAAAACACATCCCATTTCCTTGAGGAGCTGTATTTGAGTTCACCGCCGTGCCTTACAGAGCAGGGCCTCCACAAGGCCCTGTCCAGACGGGGTCCCTCACAAGAGGGCTCAGTCAGGTTTAATCCTTTGGTAACTTTTATAATACTCACATGGAAATAAATAGTCACACAGCATTTTAAAAGACGCACGTCCTTTAGAACAGTTAGCAGAATAAAACAGATTGAACGTTTGTTTGTTACTAAGGCAGCCTATGATAAAGTGTCTATGCTCTGCCAGCTCTATCTGATCCAACGCAGGAAGACCTTGACAAGAAGTGGGCAATGCAGCAGCTTACACAACGCGTCCCACCTTCACCATGCAAACCCCCTCCCCCGGGCAAGCACTGTGCTGCTTATTTTGTGCTCGAAATGTTTCCAAACTATTCACAAGCTGTAGCTATCGAGAGATCAGCTCCTATCTCTATGATGCTTTAATCACGAGTGTATGCACAAACATTCTGGAGACTATTCCTAGGGCTGTATGTCACCTCCGTGCCTGGGCCTTCGCTCGACTCAGATTACCTCAGGCACGGAGTTTATAGATCCCAGTGCACTGTGATGAGAACAGGGACTCTTTTTACTGTACCTCAGGACAGGGGATAACATTTCTAAATGAGAAATACAGAGAAGTGCACATGCCTTTTATCTACCACAGTGGTACACTGTTAACCTACCGTCTTCTTCAAAAAACATTCTACTTTTGGACAGAAGCAATCGTTGCTGAAAACCAGCAGAAGTTGGCCTGCTGAGGTGACTGAATGGCACGAAGGACCGACATGTCTGGTAAAAGAGCAGGCCAGGTACGAGCGTGCCAGGTGAAACTGCTCTACTCCAAGGCAGCCAAACCGCTCAGAGAAAACAGATCATGAATTACAATAGAACGCTGTACAGGAACCAAGGAACAGAATTGTGCGTTCGTTTTTCTTCTGAGAACACAAGAATGTGACAAGCAAGCAGTGAGCACAGGCCTTGGAAACTGCAGAAAAATAAACGTAGGGAGATGGCAAGAGAAGCAATGGAGCTGCACCGCTCAGTGAAGATCCTGCACAGCCATAAGAAGTATAGACAGTGTTTTTCTTAGACATCCAATTCCCTAAGTTAATTCAGATGTGCTTCAAGTTCAGCATTCATGTCTACGTGAGTTGTAAGTAGGCCTCTATAAGAGCATTAAGTCAGTTTACTTTCTGCATTCCTATTCCAGACTTCACAATTAAGCCAAAGTAGTTTAAGAGTGACTTTAAAGATGAATTTGGAAAGCAAATTATGAACAACATGCTCTCGTCACTTTTGGCATTCTGAAGAGAAAAATACTACCAAGATTAGACTTCTTTAATAAGGATTTTTACTACATAGTTTGTGTCCTAAATACATATTTACGAGAGGAACAGTTGCATACAAAATATGTTGCTTAAAAAGTATTTGTACATATAAGTCTAACCAATAGACCTGAATGGAGTTTTTCTGGTTTATCAGCTATGATATGCATTTGAAAAAGCTGCCTAAATATATATTTACACAATAGACCTCAGCTAAATGTGTTCATTTAAAAAATTCAGAAAATATATAAACACGTTTGCCTGATAGACCAGAACTGCTCCTATTGCAGAAAAATGTTTAGGCAGTTTGAAAAAGTCTTTCTACCCTTCTCTGAAACCGTTCAGCGCTCACAGATCAGTCCCAGTCCTCTCGGGGTAAATGCTGGATGTAAATTAAAGCCCCTCCAACTTTGGCTTTTTAGAGAACAAACGAAAGAGCAAATTTGGGTTTTAAAATATTCTGAAGAACAGAAATCATGGACTGGTTAAGTTAGTTCTGACACCAATGAAGGAAATTCAATGTAAAAGGAAGACAGTCTTCAACTCACACTTATGGTTAAAAAAATAGATGGTGAGCAGACAGAATGTCAGCCTGACATTAGAGTCTCCTGACTTTCAACAATTTACTCCATCTTAGTGTTACCCGCTAACATTGCTACGCATTTTGGGTGGGACTAAATGGGTGTAAGCAGCTACAAAAAATACACTTTGTACCTTGTTGCCTGGCACTGAAGTTCATTTACAATCTCACTTGGGCAGGATGCATTTTTTCCTGTACACTCTGTCTTTTCTCGTGCTCTAATTGAGGTCTTTAACCTTCACACACGCAGTGACTCATGAGTTCGACCAGCAAGGCAGAGAAGATCATTCTAGTGATTAGGACATATGGAGTTAAGACAAGAAAAAAATAAAGACAAGGTGTATCCCTTGTTCAACAACTCTACGATTATTCTTAAGCTTAAACCATCCTAAGAACACCCTTTGGAAACAGAGTTGTTCACACACATCTGTGTCAGGGAGATGGGAAAAATGCTACGTTTGAAGTTGCTGATTGAGGGCAGCAGTTCTCAAACTTTAAGGTTCAGCAGTGAAACAGGTCATTTTATTTAAATACCATCACTTCTGTACAATCTCCTCTTTCCCCCCAGAAATTCTGATGAAAGTAACAAATTGATCTGCATACATGATGTAAGCAAGATTTTCAAGGTTTGGAAACAAAAGTTGGAACAGTTTGCTTCAGCTCTCACTGAATGTTTGGATGAGCCCTGATAATCCTATAATTTGCCCTTTTTTTTCCTAAATACCCTGGGAATACCTTTGCTGTTTTACTCAATGCATTGTACAGTGAAACGAAGCTCAGTCATAGTAAAGCCAAACTCCAGTGAGATAACCGAAGAAGTGAACTGCATTGGATTGCTGTGGTACAGTAAAACTAACGTCTCGATTGCTTATCATGGTGTGCACACCGGTTTTTGAGAGAGTTCTGATTTCATTATACTGTTCCATGTAACAAAGGTGCAGTAAAACAGCACAAGCTAATTCCTGTATAGTTAAAGGTCTGACAGATTTGCAATATAAAAGTTAGACAGCAAAGAAATGCTCCAACGTCATGTAGTGAAACAGGTCTCACAAAATAAAATACATGCAGAAGCGCTTTTTTTTTTTTCCTTTTCTTTTTAGTTTAAGGTCTCCAAGCTGCATCCCACAGGCTCACTCACTGCCATACATTACTTGCCACACTATTAAGTGACTCCTCTCAGCTTTGGCTACGGAAGGTTCAAGTTGTAGAGCTTCTCCAAGAAGTTCAGATTCTCCACCTTCATCACCTGAAAAACAACAGCTTTGATTGAAGCAGACAATGAAAACATAACTCCAAATGGAGCTGAAGAAATGACATCTAGATTTATACTACTACTAAAGACAGTAGTTGCCATACGCCCGTAAGAGAATATTCACAAACCTGAATATATACCAATGGAAAGCTGGTCACAGAGTTGTTTCAGAGCCCGGTATTCTGACAGTCACATTCCTCAATTCTACAACAATGTTAACTGTGGCTTTTTCTTTTTTTTCTTTTTTATCACTTCAAAAGAGAAGAGCAGTTTTATGACTGTGCTAAGCTTTATGACATGAGCCAACTCAAAGGGGGATCAAAAGGGACAGACCAACCACTAACAGAACCACATTCAGGCAGTGATAAGCATCACTCCAGTGGCAGTCTTGTGGTACAGAACAATGTCAGTTCCAACAGATTAAATGGGAGCTTACTGACAGCTTCAGGACAGTTTCAAGTTACAGTTTGGCTAATTTTCTTGTTAGATTACTTTGGAGCTGTGAGGAGTGTAACTATAGAATAGACTAAACTTGTTCTTGATCCAGTTTGCTTACACTGCTATGGTAATGGCCGAGTCAATGCAGCTACACTTCTGAAGCTGTGAGTACATGTCTTTGCATTGCACTACAAGGACAGCAAAGTGCACGTTTGGTACATGGTTACACCTAGCTTACCTAGAATAAGTACAGAATTTTAGTGTCCCACTACAGCGTGGCAGAGAACTCCACTGGGGTTACTAGCAGGAACGTGATTTGCATTGGAGATGACAGAATTTGGGCTGATGTTAATGGGTTTTGTTCTGGGGTCGGTGTTGTGTATGTGGTTTCCTTCTTTGCTCTTTTTCTTTTCTTTTAAACACCACTAGAAACTGATGAAAGTTCAGAATAAAGAGCTGGGAGTGCTTTTGGAGCACTCTTCCCTCACATTCTCCAGCCACAGATTCTAAATACTGAACATTCTAGTTATATTTTCAATTAAAAAGATGTTTACACGAGAGATCGTTTATGGGCTGCATCATGCAGAAATGCTATCCAAAAACATGTAGCAATCAAAACAGGATGGGCATCTACAGATAACAGTGAACTACTCTCTTTTCCCTTAAACACAAGTACATTTGTGTTTGAGTGTTGTTCACCCAATACTTAAATATGAAAACTGACCATAGAAGGTCATTTAACGAAGGACATTTTTCAGCAGCTTGAGTCACAAGGCTTTTATCTTTCAAAGTAAGACTGAATACATGACTCCCATGCACAGTTTCAAATGCATGTGTTCACAGTCTCTCTCAGAGGTCACGGTTTACTGGAAGGAGAAGTGGAAACTGAAGATGTGTGCACGAGAATAAAGATGTTTCTATATACTTGCTTAGTAAACACTTGAGAAGTGACTAACCACAGAAATGCATTCTGCAGTCACAATGGAAGCTCTGATATGGTTAACGACCCTATCTATCATGCTTTCATCATGAAGAGGTTACAACTGGATTTTAAGCTCAGGATTTCTTACCCATTCTGAAGTCAATATATCCTTCTCCACCACTTATCACCAACATTGATTTTAAGGGACCCTGGCTGAAGGACTCTTGGGCTGGCTTGTCACTTGTTAGCTCAGTTCCACCACTACCCTGCGGGCAAACAACCTGACCTGTATAAAAAGACAGAATACATTTTTAGGCCACATCTCACAGTAATGCCACCTGTACTTGGTCACCTAATATACTCAGCTGTGGATTCCAGCACCTCTTCAGCAAGAGGCAAGAAAAGAAGCTAGCTGTGCTCTGATTTTATCTCTCTACAGAGATGAAGTCAGGTCAGTTCAATGCAAGTCAGAACTAAATGCCTCTTGGTAGAATTCACAGCACTGGCAGATCTAGAGAATGACATTGAAACAGTCTTAAGGACTTTTTCAGACATACAACTGAAATGATTCAGCACATCAGCCCAGTAAGCAAACTTCTGTCATTTACTTCCAGCACCAAGTGCATACACAATTGCTGAGAGGGTAATTTCATCAGTACTACAGCTTCTAGAAAGCTCTAAGCTTTTTTTTTTTTAACCCAAATTCTTTCCTTTGGGGGCTTCTCCATTGGTAGTTCTCCTTTCTTGCAGCAAGTCAGAAATCAGACCTTAAATCAGACCTTAAGCCACCCACCATTTGACCACCCTCTCAACAGGCAAGTATTCAGATTCAGGCAGCACCTTTTCCCAGATGAAAACAAAGCATTTTGTCACCAAGCCCTTCCCCGCCACACCTTTAAACACTGTACCTAAGAATCAGAAAAGTCACATAAATCAAAATGTAATAAACCTGTTTTTGAGTACACAGGTCCATACACTTGATTAAAAGCTACGCTTAAGAAGCAAAGGAGGACAAAAGCTTCATTTGAGGAAGGATAACAAAAAGCTCACCAGGTACTGCCACAAAGAATTTGACAGCATCACGGTGCCCATGGAAGCAAAGCTGTGCGTGCGCCATTGAACAATATGGTATGAAGGTTCCTGGAGTCACTTTGTCACTGTTCTCATCTCCATATACACGAATTACACTACCTGGACGGTTTCCAGAGCCTGCGGCTGCTTTATTAGCTGTAAAAGAAGAAAACAAGTGTTTTCTGCTTGAAAATACAAATTACAGAAATGGTTATTTGTTAAGGAACCTTATGGTACCATCTAAAAGCTACAGCCAACTCAGATAAAAATGAAACAGGAGGGCAGCAATGCCAATTCAAGACAGAGCTGGAAAAAAAAAGAGATTGCATGCTTCGTTATTTTAAGTACATTAGAAAATGGAGCAGGATTCTTATTAGTCTAGCATAAACAACAGATTTTAATATCCTACTTTTGGAAAAAACAATTTTTGAGAGGACTGTATCTTCTATAGGAAATAAGTACCTCTAAAGTGTTTCAGGACGAGCAAATTCAATGTACTTCAACATAACTTATGTTTTCATTACAACTCATCATGGGGTATCCCCATGCAAGTATAAAAATATCAAGAAATAGCCACCTGTGGGCACGCAGGAGCTACCCTGTCATCATTCTACGTCTGGTTTTTCTTGAGAAGTTTTAAAATCAATTAAAACAGAAGTACTCATGCTAGACATACAAGCCATCTCCATTCTACAGACTACCAAAGAAGTGAAAGAAACAGTGATTTGTAACAAGACAGTAAATGATGTGGATTAATGACAAAGTTATAAGATATGGTATCACATTGGCTGGAAGAAAAACAAAGTCTGTATGAAAGTTCAGCTGCAACACAGGATGATATGCTAAACTGCTGAGCAGACTGGTGGCCATTTAGCAAACAAAACTGCTGCAATGCAGTAACTGCAAGTGGAAAAACATTTAGGAACATACAGAGGGTAGATCTATAGGGAGTGGTAAACAGCCTCAAAGTGGCTATTAGAAGCCTGAAAACAGATTTTTGTTCAGGATCTGCACTTACCCCTCAGCCCCAGTAAACGTCCCTGGTGGAGGATTACAGCTAAAGTGAGAAAGGAGGAAAGGGGAAATAGATAGGTATGACAGTAGAGGAGAAGGATTAATGAGAACCCACCACTCTTTATTTTGGTTTTTGATAAGACAGAGCTTAAATTTTAGCTCCTAAAAACCAGCAAGCATTTAATTACAGAAGACTCAAAAAGCCAAAGAATAGCATCTTGTTATAGAAGTTTCGGTATAAAATGGACAACAGAGGCACTGCCACTTTCATGTGCTTTATCACTATAGAATTTATTATTCATTAGCAATGTTTCCCCTTTCGCTCTTTCCTTGGCAGAAAACTACCAGATACGTTACTACTCATGATTTCAAGTGCCCTTTTGAAACAGCATCTGCAGATCTGGAAGGTACCCTCCCTAATGAGACCCAAGGAACTGAGATATGCAACTGATTATGCAAGGACGTGACTGTTTTTAAAGCCATGCATATTTATACTAAGGGTTCTCAAATCCACAATCAGGCTATCCAGAAACAGTTGTTCCGATTCATGACCAACTAACAAGACTGAAATTAATCTGAATAACTTTCCTAGGGATTTTTTTTCCACGTTCAGAACTGTTTTAAAACAAACTCCACTGCAAACGTTAAGTTAAGCTTGATGCAAGAGCAATCATTTCTGAAAGCATGATTTAAACTAGTTCAAATCAACGACAAAGCCTGTCCTTCCCTAGTACACATGCAATGCAAAAAAAGACAGTTATCAAATGAACGGACAATGCAATGGAACAGTATGAGAAACAATGCATGTATGTGCTGTTCAACAATGCAGATACAACACAAAGAGCTTTTACAATTGAGTTACCCTACAATACCACCCATCAGATTGTACTACTTCCTATTCAAAACACACTACCATTAATTCAAAGTGTTGTGTTTTATTTTCTGAAACTTCTGACCACGTCTTCTCTGATTAGATTATGATTTCATGACTAGCACAAGTATTGATTTTTTGCTGTTTGCTTTAAATGACCAAATACAGAGAACCTCCCCAAATTTATCCTTCAGGATTCAGTCTGCCCTGAACGGGATTGCTGCCTTCTCCCAGGGTTCAACCATATTTCCTCTCCTATTCCCAAGCCGTTTCAGTAGCTTCAACAACAGTTCAATCAATGTGTTATTAAGCAGATACCTGGATTTACAGTCTTGGAATTCTACCTAGAAGTTTGTGTTCTACTTATAGAAATTGTTTACAACTCCCAGATCTTCAACCATGTCCTTCAAAGCAGCTGGTACTAGTGCTGTTCCAATCTTCAACTTTGTGATGAATTCTCAAGGACTAAAGCTGACTGAAGTGTACTAGCAACAATA
>PPHD01027312.1:0-11206 GCA_002909625.1 Bambusicola thoracicus
TTTTTTCTTTTCTCTACAACCACTTTTAAATATTTTATGGGTAGAGTGCTTATAATATGTATTGTCACGGCACTTGTCTCTAGAGGTCAGCAATGAGTTCAATAATGAGATGCGAACCAGTGACTCTGTAAAACCCATTTCAGGTTATAAATGGCATGTTTTATTGAATCTAGTGTTAAAGGTTGTTAATATATCAATTGGTGATGGTCAGGGTTAAACAAGCTTCAACATGAGCCCTCTCATGTTATCAAACTGTCAGTAACATATTTTTCCACCTTCTTCTTTACTGAAGCCATGTTTGTGTATCGCATCCATTTTACCATGGGTATTCTGCAGTTTAAACCCTTCAGGCCTGACCTGAATCTTTTATTAGTTTTGCACTGATATAATTCTGTTAAGCACAGTGACATTCCTCCTGACATAGGCTGACTGGTGAGAATTTGGACAATGGGTTTTCAGCCGGAACCTCTGAAATCAAGTCAACATCCAGTTGAAACATCTTGTTAAATCTTACTTCTTTCTTTGCAAACATAACAGCTTACTGATTTAATGAACTTGAAGTAATTATGCAAAACAGAAGAGGATAATTTCTGATGTGGTAACTGTGTTTGCCAGGTAACACTGATCTTTGCATGGTAACCGTGGTACTGCGGAAATAACCTGTGTACATGAATTTGGCCCAAAGATCTCCAGTTCAGGTGGTTTGAAAAGCAAATATTTTTAGCATTATTAAAATTGGATTTATTTGAAGTCTGTCTACTTAGGGGCATAAAATGCAGGTATGCAGAGTGATAGATTCTACCTAAGGCCTGGATTTGGGTGGATATTTTTCCATAGCTTTCATATTCCCAAATTTACGGTGAACTAAGAAGTGATGTTTCTAGTGGTCTCTGGAAATTATCCTACATCCTTCTGGGCCTCCAGTATCAGGAGGCATGTCTGACTACCTCATTTTTAATTTATTTGCTGCTCTTAATTGCATCTTCTTACATGCATCTGAGCAACTTCATTTTATTTCCATGATTACTTTAACTTTCCCTGGTTCTGCAGAAACGTACCAGCAATGGGCTCACTGCAGCATGTGGCACGTTCTTTCCCTTCAGCTTTTGTTTTCTCAGTGCATCGCATTCCATGAATTTAAGGTCTCCTGTAGTGCCCGGCATATTGCTTATGCCAGGATAAATGTTAAGCACTAGTTAAAGATAGAGTACAATTTAAGTTCCCTTTTTTCTGTAAATTATATCAAATAAGACTGGTGGCAGACAAGTGCAGGGCTATTTAAGTCCGTTTGGGAAACAAATGATTCAAGGAGAGCAGAACTGTTAAAATTGAAGCAAATTTATGCATCCTGGTGACTACATCAACCTCGTGGCTTTGCCTTTTTCCTTAGGGCACAGTAGGGAGTTTTGCAAGAAGCACAAGGAATACGTTGATTTGTAGGGGCAGAGAGCATTATGGATTTTGAATAAATCTTACAGAGATATTCACAGCAATATTTTATGTTTACTAAAGAATCCAGCAACTATGTCCCTGGAGGTTAAGTGACTCCACCAAAAGCAATGCAGATGTGGTTTTCTGTGGTTCTTTGAAAGTGCATTTGATATGAGTGCATGGATGCTCATGCTCAGCTGTTTTTGTTTTCCAACATCAAGTTTGTCATAATACCCTTTTATAAAAAATATAGAATTGCCACTGACATTTTCAGGCGATGCTCAGCTTTACTGCACTGAAGGATGTTACAAAAGCAGGAGCATAGATTTTTTTACGTGCTTAGGTGAAATGGAGAAGAATTTCTGAAGAGAGAAAAGACAGCAGCCCCAGTACTGCCTTAAGGTTTGTGCAGTCAAAGACTAGCAATTCTGTAGAGCCCTGTGGAAGAAAGTAAGGGTTGGTTTTTTTCCAAGCCTAACCATCTTGCACGTTGAAACACAATGCAGGGTCCATTCTGAAGGTATTTGAGAGGCTAAAACAAAATTTCCCTGAGTCATCACACTGGACACATGGCTATAACCAATGTCCAGTAGAAATAGCCCTCTAATCAGAGAGGACTCGGTGGTTGTTGTGTTGATGTCACTGAAAACGCTGTTGGTGAAAAGTCTATTGGAGCTGCCAACAATTGAAGGTGGGGGGAAGCATCACTTAGCATCTGAGAGCAAAACAAACACTACATCAAGTGTGTGAAGGTTGGACGTCATGAGTTGTACAGCATAGCACACTACACAGGGGAATTGATTTCATTTACAGTATGAAGGAAACAAATGGAGGAAAAGATTGAAAAGGAAGAAGTGTTAGAATTTTTTATGTTGTTTTTTTTTGTGTGGTTTTTTTTTGTTTGTTTGTTTTGTTGTTGGTGTTTTGGTTTTTTTTTGGTTTTTTTTTTTGGAAGCCAGAATTGCATTGTGCTGCAATGGAAGCTTTATGAATGAATGTATAATGTACTCTACAAAAAAACAAAAAAACAAACAAACAAAAAAAAACCACTAAACATTTATAGGAAGCTATTATAAGAGATACAATTCTTCCTCTTCAGTCCTGGAAGAATCAGCACGTGTTTTTTTAATTACACGCAAAGTTCATTTGTCAAGCTAAACTCCTCTGAGTATGTTTGAAATGCTTGCTAAGCTCTTCAGTTACTTGGAAGTTGCATCTCAGCCTCAGTAGTGGTAGAGCTCAAGAAAAAAAAATTGGTGAAACAGAAACCAAGCAAGCCATAAAGTAATGAGAGCTGTAACTTTAGAGGTCTTCTGAAACTAAATACAACAAATTAAAGTTTTATATGAGTCCTATGGGCCTGGTAATCTATTTTTTTTTTAATCTTCCCCATTATACAATGCTCCTTTACCATTTTTTTCTTAGAAGCCTATAATATGGTGTTATTTTGAATTTATACCATTGCAATGTGTTTAATATTGACCGTGCATCCTTTTAGCCCCTCATTAAAACCATGATTCTTGATTTTTATGACTATCCAACCTGCCTTACTCTTTTTCATTTTTGTTTTTAGATGCATCATCCTATTCAGATGAAACCCGCAGATAGTGAAAAGTCCAATGGTATGTGCTTAATTTATTTTTACATAATTGTGGGTCTCTTTTCACTAAAGACAACAAAACATTGTGAGTTTTTGCTTTACTCCTTGTATGGTGAAAATTATATGAGGCTGTTTCCCTACATCTGACAGATCAGGAAAGATGTTGACCTGCTCTAACTCCCATTTATCTTCAGCTTTAAAGAAGGAAGGAAATGTTCTGAAAAACAGTCTCTCCTTGTATCTGCTGTATGTCGTGGCCTACCATGCTACAAACTTCTTTCACTTGTGTTCTGACAGTGAAGTGATCCAAAAGCACCTGATATTGGTGAGGTGGAGATGAAATTTTAATAGTGAAATGGAAAAAAAAAAAAAGAAACAAAAACCATTCTAATGTTAATATAAGCAGCTGACGGACCTTAAACATTTGCCTAAATCTACTTTTTATAGGATGATGCTGTTCTGAATCTGAACCGAATTTGGGTTTTAAAGATAGGCTTTGTTCTGAACTGGGAAACCCACCTTGCATCGCTCTGTATACTTATTCCTCTCAACGATTGTGAAATGAATGCTATAATGACAGTAATAGCCATTCAGAATACTAGGTTGCTGCCTAAGTGGATGTATATGACATGCAAAATAGACAGCATACTAAATGTATTAAACATGCCAGGTTTGTATTCAAGGAAATAAGATAATCAGATGGTAACACAGCCTGACTGTGTGTGATTCTTTAAAAATATATACATGTGTATATTTTGCCTCTTGATTTGTTCCTGTAATTTTCTAAAATATATGTTAAAGATATCATCTGCCTTCTTAGATTGCAAGAGCTTCTTTTTCCCACAAGGCCCACATAATCAGAGCTGGTTCCTCCAACAGGCATCTTTGCACCTCATTAATTAGTAATCAGGGCAGAAGCCGTGCACTTAGAGATCTACATACCTGCAAATGTAAATTATGATTGGGCTCTAAATCTCTCCGCAAGGCTTTTTAAGGCTTCTTTTGTGCTAATTGTAGTGCATCCCATTTTCAGACTTCTCCAAGGAATACGAAGTTTGGAAAGAAATTAAAACTTCACACGATGCTAGGTGTCCTATATGACAACTTTCAAAACAAAACTGGCCACAAACATGAGAGACTGGAACCATCATCTGTATGCAAGGGAGTGATGTCCTCTCTCTCGAATTGTCCACGAATAGTTTTAGCAGCAATTAGTTGCTTTGTTTGAATGCTCAAAAAAGAGGGAAAGGCATCTTCATGGACAGGAGGACCAAACTTTTCAGGCCTCACTCTAGCAAGTGAGATAGTTGCTGTTGGAGTCAAAATCTCATTCCATGGTATTTATTGCACTTACAGTGGGCAAAGTCTTCCTTTAGGGAACACAGAGCTCCTTATAATCTCTATGGATTCTTCTTTCAGGAACAGATTTCACCTCAAGTACCTTGGCAAATTAGAAACATGAGAGCCAATGGGTCAAAGTAAATTCCAAAAGAATTACTAGCTCATTCCACATTTTTCTTCCTAAAGAAGATTGAACATATCAGAAAAGCACTGCGGGGAATTGTGCAAGTCCTGTCCTGCTCTGCAGTACTTAGAAAGCAGTGTAAATTAGCCCCTCGCTAAATTTGTGCTGTTAGACTGAGGTTATCTTCATGATACTCCTGTCTGCACTGTGGGAATATTATTAATCTTCAGAGTATTGTCTTGCACCTTTCCCTATCTTTAGCATGAAAATCATGAGGGATTGTAATTTTGTTGTTTTTTTTCTTGAGCTTCTTCATATTTTAAGAAAAACACATCTACAAATCAAAGACAATCATCATTATATCGTCAATATATAATCATCAATACCTTTTTAAATTTAGACTGCTGGAGATCATATATGCTTCTGGTAGGCATTTTCTGGGGGAGATGAACTCTTCTATTGACTGGGGAAACAGACGGTGAACTAACACCATGATGATGGGAACAGCAGCACAGCTTCTCAAAAGGACAGGGCGTAGGAGTGGGATCCATGGAGGAGGTGAGAGTTTGCAAGCTTGGAGGATGTGGAGGCCTGTTTGGCATATGTTTGTCATATGGTACAGGCTATCCATCTGAGATATATTATCTGCCAATAGCAAAGTGATAAGCAGTACAAACCTTCAGCAAGATTGGTAAGTTCAAAGGGAAAAAGAAAGAAGGTATGCCAAGATATCTTGGTTTCCATGATCCATAGTGTTCAAGCTTCTTAAAAATGCTTGAAACACTTTGATTTCTGCATAATGGGGGATCCCACTACATTTTATTCATAATGTTTTTCATGTTTCAGAGAGCTTAAGTGAATTATTTTGTCCAAGTAACTTTGAGAAAGATATGTGAGAGAGGTTGAACACTTGTTGCAATTCTTCTGAGATCACAGACGTTTCTGGAAGACTAGATAGCTACATTCATTTTCCACAGACAAGAAGGAGGTGCCCATCATTCAGCTTACAGAGGTTTTCAAGGAGAATAATTTTTTGCGTGATAAGATACCTCCTGTACATCCTGAATCCCTTGCAAAAAGATTGTAATGATCATCCAAGGCCAGGAGTGCTAAGAGGAAATGCTCCCTCATTCCTCATCACTGTTTCTGGTTTTATTAGATCAATTTATTAACCCACACCTTAGCTCAAAAGGCCAAGTATACCATATGGAAACAGGGAGAGGAATTTAGAACAAGAATCTTCTGTATGTTTGACTAAGTGCCTGGGTTATTCTGCAGTATCAGGACTTCATTAGCAACCTGAAGACGTATTTTCTTCTGGGTAGGATTTGGGTGGCTGATGGATCCATGCAGTCATCCCTGTTCCTTCCCTGCATTCAGGAATGAAGGTGGAGAATGGTAGCTCATGTATCTGAGTCATCTCTGCTCATGCAGATGAAGCAAAGCTTAATTGTTCCACTGAGCTTTTAGCAGGTGGAGTTGATGGAGAAATACTTGCCTTTAGATCTAATTAGTTTGTTTACCCTGGAGGATTCTGAAAACGCTTTCCTTGTTGAGAAATGTAACACCCCTGAAAGATTTTCAGATGATTAAATTTGTAGTGTGTCCTGTGCTTGTCACCCATTACATCTAGTCTGACCACCGTTATATCGCTTGACCCACTTACAAACTTTCAGTTAAGGAATACCTACCAGAAAGACATGGCTTCAAGATTTCAAAGACTCCACTACTGATAGATTGATCTTAACTGTTAATCATTCACAATACTTGGCTGCTTAAGGATATTTTTTATTCTTCAAAAAGAAGGTGCACTCTAATGCCAAAAAACACATACACGTGCTTGGCTATTAGATGTCGGTGGCCATTAACATGCTACTAGTTAGCAAATGTGTAAACGTTTCTTGGATCAGCACTTGAATACTGTTCATACTATTGGGCATATATCCTGAGGACAGAATAGTCTCAAATGGATCAGCGCTTCAACACGTGAGGGAAAATTACAAAATCTGTCATTTAAAAAAGAAGGAAACAAAGAAAGAAAGAAAAGAAAGGCAGAGAGTTAGTTGTGTGATCGTATCATTTATTTTTATTTATTTTATTAGTGAAAACTTGAAGAAATAATTTTGAAATTCTACATGGCACGACTTTGCGATTTGGAGGGTGTAATTAAATGCCATATGTTAGCACTAACACATAGAAAAGTTGATAATTAATGCAGGCAGCTCCAGATCCAGGTGTGACTTTGACAGATTGTACACAAGGGTTTTTCACAGGCTTACAAGTAGGGATAAAAAGTCTGTTTTTCCCTCTTCCCTTCTGGATGAAAAATATATATATATAACCATTTGCACATAATTAACTATTTCATGATTTGCTCATAAGAGAGGCAACTTCTGGATGGAAAACATGCTCTTTAACTGACTGAAGCCCTCACAATGTGTTTTAGGGGGATTGTAAAATCATAGAATAGAATTATATAATGCCTTGGGTTGGAAGGGATGTTAAAGATCATCTAGTTCCAACCCTCTGTCATGGACAGGTATATCACCCGCTGTATGAGGTATATAACTGATTTTTTTCAGGACAAAATTTTTGGTTTTTAAGACGGAAGAAAAGTTTTTGGAGTCTTAGGAGAGATTTCCTATTATTATTACAGGATTTAATTCTTTTGTACCATGCAGGAAATAATCCCTGTTCCTTTATTCTCCCGAGTTAGCACAACTGATCTAATATAAGCTGCAAACTGTGAACTCATAGAATCATAGAATCCTTAGTTGGATGAGATCTTTAAGGTCATCTGGTCCAACTTCTCTGCAGTGAATAGGGACATGCAGAGCTAAATCAGGTTGCCCAGGGCCTGATCCAACCTTGCCTTGAGAGTCTCCAGGGATGGGGCATCAACCTCATCTCTAGGCAACCTGTTCCAATGCTTCACCACTCTCACTGTAGAAGACTTCTTCCTTATATCCAACCTAAATCTACCCTCTTTAAGCCTGAAGCCATTTCCTCTTGTTCTGCCACCACAGATCCTGATAAAGAGTCTGTCCCTTTGTTTCCTGTAGTGCCCCCTTTGGATACTGAAAGTCTGCTATCAGGTCACCTCTCAGCCTTCTCTTCTACTTACTAAACAGCCCCAGCTCTTTTAGCCTGTCCTCATAGGAGAGGTGTTCCATCCTTTGGATTATTTTTGTGGCCCTCCTCTGGATATGCTCCAACAGGTCCATGTCTCTCCTGTACTGAGGACTCCCATCTGGATGTGGTACTCCAGGTGAGGCCTCACCAGCACAGAGCAGAGGGGCAGGATCACCTCCCTCACCTTGCTGGCCATGCTTCTTTTGATGCAGCCCAGCATACGGTTGGCTTTCTGGGCTGCTAGGAAACATTGCTGGCTCATGTCCGGTTTCCTATCTACCAGTACCCTTGGGTCTTTTTCAGCAGGGCTGTGCCCAGTCCTTTCATCCCCCAGTTTGTATTGGTAGTGAGGGTTGCCTCGACCCAGGTGCAAGATTTCACATTTGGATTTGTTGAACTTCATGAGGTTCACCTGGCCTACTGCTCAAGCCTGTTTAGGTCCCTGTGAATGGCATCCCATCTCTCTGGCATGTTGACTGCTCCCCACAGCTTCGTGCCATCAGCAAACTTGCTGAGGGTATACTTTACCCCACTGTCAATGTCACTGATAAAGATATTGAAGAATATCAGTCTCAGCACTGACCCCTGTGGGACACCATCTCCATCCAGACATTGAGCCATTGACTGTTGAAACGGGGAGTGGTGTGCTCATGCAAAATGCTCATTAATTGAGCAAATTGAGTAAAGCTGCCATTATTCTGCAAGTCGAATGTAGTGCTGTCGGAAGGCAGGAAGCTCTGGTTTGAAGGTAGCCCAATGAGCAGAAGCAGACTTTATTTCTGCCCTCTTCTGATGGCTGCCACAGCTCTTTTGAAGCAGATTAGATAGATACCCTTGCTAGTCACCACAGAGCTAATCTTAATGGAGTTAAGAATGCAAGTCGTCTAGATTTAAAAAATATTTCTGCCATGTGTCACACAGGATTCCTCCATTCAGATTCTCACTTCAAAGCCTGCAGAAGAATCCCACCCCAGATACAGCACTGCTTATGTCACATTAACTGCTCAGGTAGCATAGCTGACCTGCATTCATTGTGTGTCTGGATGGATCAGAGGTGAATCCTGTAATTATTTGCTCAGAATGCTCTGCAGTTTCACACCTTCGTGTAACTGGACTTCAGGCCTTGTTCACTGTCACCTTCTTACTGTTTCTGCTCCATCAATGCGGACCGCTCAGCCATCTCATCCTGCTCTCTGCTTATGGCCAGTGGGATCTACTTCACATCACCAGAGAGGTGTGAAACAGCCAGAAGGTACAAATAGACCTCTGAGAAGAGTGAAAAAAGTGGTGATATCAAATGCTTGCCAAAAAATGTTGCATTTATTTTCAAGATTTTGAATTATTGAAATCATTCAATGTTTGGGAGTATTCCTTCCTTCCCTGGGGACAGAGCTGAGGATGTTAGGGTTGGGAGTCAGCTGAAAGGTTACAGCCCCATCTGTTGTCTGTGGCAGGGGGTAGGCCTCCATGAAACAAGTCATCCTGCCGTGCTGTGAGAAGAGACTTTGTAGGAGCTGATCTCTTGACACTGGTATCAATAGATCACTTTTTAGCTTAGACTAGGACTGGAAACTTTAATTTTAGGTGAGTGAAGATAGGGGAAAGAGCTTCAGAAACTGCTCTCTTCTCCAGCCAGCAGTGGGTAGCACATTTCTAATCTCCATGCTTTGCTGGGTTCCATGGACTTAATGTTGAGCTAACTGTATGGCCTATGGGTGCAACACAATGTGCACAGGCAAGGCAACGTGCTCAGAATACACTTGACCCATTCTTCTTACGATCCTTTTTCTGTTTCATTTTCACACCACACCTGCAAGACAGGGAAGTATTGTTTTTAGGAAGAAAGGAGAGAAGTGGCTGACCAAGGATGCAGAAACAAATCCTGACAGCCAGTCATGTGCAGGTAAAAAAGCATTTCTTTCTCCATGTGAGAATATATAGTTTAAAACTATGTCAGCCTAATAATATCAGATGTTCTATGAGGTGGAGTGAAAACATGTCATTTTGATGCTGACAGTTGTCCCTTTAAATGTTTTTTATGCTGGGCCCCTGGCCAAAACAGAATAGCAATTTTCTTAAGCTTAAGTGCTGATGAGCACTGACTAATAGCACCAAATGCAGGGCACGTTATCGTATCAATATGTTTTCTGTACTCTGAGCATTCTTTCTGAAATCTGCATTTTTGAGATGTACAGTACACGGGAGCTGGATGTTTAATTTACTGTAAAATCGCCCTGAAGCTGAAAACCTGCAAATCATCTTAGTTCAATGGTGTATGATGGGTTTACTAGTGATACTGAAGGAAACTGGTGGGGAGCTAGTTGTCTGTTACTCTTTGGAAAATTAAAACAAAGCCTTCCCGTTTGCTTTGAAGGGGGAGAAAGAAGAGGAGCTCCTTGGCAACCTGACAACTTCTACTTGCTTGTAAGGCAGGGAGAAAAATCTCTCATTAATTTTGAGTCTCTGTGAATTTCTTTAATTTGATTCTTTGTCCTTGCACCCAAGCAGGACCCTCAGCTCCTTACTTTGCAACCACATTGCAGACATTTGTCCAACTCTGCCAGAATATACTTTTAAGAGAACAGTGGGATTCAGGCACTCTTTGAGTAGACCTGCATTGGACTTCAAGTCTAAAATCAACTCAAATTTTAATTGTGTGGGTACTAGAAGATACACAGGCAGAAGTTAAGAGATCCAAAAGGCAGAACAGAAAGCAGTGCTTATGCCTGGACTTCCTCAGACCTGACCTCAGTTGGTGGTATGAGAAATCCTTGCAATTCAATTCAGCCCAGGCTGTCCAGGCTGTCCAGGGACCTTCATTAAAGAGATTAGTCAAGTGAATATAGGAATTTTAAGCAGCCAACTTATAAGCATCCTCTCGCTAGTAAAGTACCGAGACTATCCCTATGGCTGCAAGCAGACCAATTCAGTTCACCATGCTCAACATAATTATCTGCACTACCAATAGTAATTATGTATTATGAATCAGGTGTGAAGTTTCATTGAAAGACATATATATATAAGGATCCCAACCTGCATGTCTTATCTGCAGCCCCAAGACTCAGCTGCTGGTCTGTGCGTACCTGGTTCATCCTGTGCATTCATCATTTGTTAGCCCTTCCTGAAAGGCTAACCTGACAGTGGAACCCCAAAGTAAAGTGTGAATGAAAATGTTGAGACTGGAGGAATCTGCTGAGAAAAAAACTTCTCCTGGGTACTAAATTCACACCAATTTTCTTGCAAGCTTTTTGAGTGAGAGGCTGAGATTGTAGGGACTGGTCTTCTAGATTCTGAAAAATGCAGTCTCAATGCTTGCTTGTATAAAAGCTACAAATACTTTTTTAAATTCAGCAATTCTAAGGAAAAAATGACTTCAAATACCTCTCTTGTGATCAATAAACATGAACCTCTTCTTTTCATTGTTGAAATTATTAAATGCACTTAAAGTGTTGAAGTATAACACGAATAAAATCCTATGAAAATAGATGCAGTTTCTTCCTCCTCAGCTGCAATTTCTTCCATTTGACAAACTCGTGCTAATACAAGGAGAACGGGTTGGGGAGCAAGGGAAGATTCAT
>PPHD01027313.1:0-11205 GCA_002909625.1 Bambusicola thoracicus
TTCCCCTTCCCCTTCCATCCAGAAGCCCAGAAGGAAATCTGCTACACCCAGAGGTAAGCAGAGGTTTGGGAATCTCCACTGTGGGTGCAGGAATTCTCCACTCCTCACTAACCTGGGGGGCTGTTCAGACCATACTCAGCCCTCCCCTCCCTTCCTAGACTGGCACTGCGCTCTCCCAGCAGCCAAATACCCCTGAAATCCCTCAAAGAGTCTCCAGAGGCTCCGGCTTCTCAAAGGCTTAACCCCAAACCTTCTGAGACTGCAAGAGGGCTGAAGGAGGCCGGGGCTGTGGGACAGCAGAACCCAAACCTGGGAGTCCCAGAGAGGAAAAACACTCAGCATCTCTGCACAGGACGACGGTGAGGTCGTTTATCACAGGCAGGTGAGTGCTGCCCCCCACTGCTGTGGCCCCACATCACCCCCAAAGCACTGAGGGTGCCATACAACCAACCCCAGTCCTTCCCCCATAGTGGTGCTCCTTCCACGCTGGCTCCGAGGGAGGGAGGCAGGGTTTAATAAGTTCATGGAGCAGTGACTTACAGGCAGTGGTTTGGTGAGAAAGAGACTGTATTTCTGCTCTTACTGTGGCATCACATACGAGTTACAGTGCGGTTTAGTACAGGGAGGTGCTGGGATACACACAAATGAGCTCCGCTGTGAATCACCGTCCCGCTGCAGGGCCGGGTCTGACACCGAGCGCGCAACCGAAGCACAAGCAATGTAAAAATATATTATATATATTATCATACACCATCTTTTAAAAAGCTGAGACGCGAGTAGAAAGTCCAGAGCTAAAAGATGCCGGGGAGGAAACGGGGATGGGGCGCAGGGAGCTGCCCGTGGGCACATCCACCATCACAGAGATAACGCTTCAAATCCGCCGGGGGGAAAACGCTGATGGGAGTTTGGGGTTTGTGCCCCTGCTGTGATTCCAGTCGGGGGTGGGAAGGGACCGTCAGCAGCTTCCAGAGCTGGGAACAGCAGCCAGGCAGCGAACCGAGGTGCGAGGTGGGTTAGGAGAACCTATGGATCACCACCGCACCTCCTGCCGGTGCTGCCAGCAGGGAGGGAGGCTTTGGTATTTAAAAGCCTGAGCTTTAAAGCTCCTAAGCGTGTTCCACGCACGTGGGCTTCGTCTGGCTTTAGTGATGTTTGGCTTCAGTGACTCCCAGCTGCCCCCCTGGCAGAGCTGAGCCAAAGATGTTCCTTGATCTCAGCCGGGTCAGCTGTCCCACGCTGCAGAGAATCCTGGCAGCTGTGGGGTGCTGGGGGCACCCAGGGGCTCCCTTCCCTTTCCCTCCGTGGGGCAGAGCAGTGCAAGGAGCTGGCTTGCACACAGCAGGGTTCTTTGCTACACACACCCGAAGCGAGCTGGCAGCTCCCTGCCTCGGGGGCTGCATCCTCGAGGCATTAACCCCCAACCCCCCACCCTGGGGGCTTCTGACCCACATGAACCCCGAGGACCTCGGGGCAACGGGGGCGTGGATGCAGGCCTGCCGTCCGTGAGCAGATGGAGCCTTTCAGCTCACTGCCAGACACGGGGAAGTGACAGAAGGAACAGATTGACAGCGTTAGCCAAACTTTAAACGGTTGAGTAAAAGCAATTAGGAAAAACCCCGACTGCAGACAGACGAACCAAGCAGCACCGGGTGGCTTCCTCCTCTGCCTCCTGTATGCTTCTTGCACGTACCACTGGGGGGCAGCTCAGCCATCCAGCACCGTCAGGCAGCAGCAAAGTCCCAGCGTCAGAAGTCACTGAGGATACTGATGTCTGCAAACTCATTCCTGTACCGGTAGGCGTAGAGGCTGAGCAGGAAGGCCCATTTCAAGGAGATGAAGCTCCAGACACACGACAGGTAGTAGCTCCTGGGATCAGTCAGGGCTGGGAGAGGAAAAGGGGCTTATTTCTGAATCCTATTTATCCCTCACACGGTCTGAACCCGCCTCAGCCCCAAACAAAAGCAGACACAAAAACACAGCCCTCAAACCCCCCCCAAAGCCCACCCAGCCTTTCATCTGTTGCCCAGCAGGTACTGGGAGTCATTACACGAGCTCTCTTGTGACAGTGTTATATTCACAGCAGGAAGCTTCAGATGCTGACTAAGCTCATTTCCACCCTGCTGATACGCAGTGAGGTTTCCAAACCCTCACCCACCTGCTTTATGAGCGCTGAAGAAGCAGCGTTTAAAGCACTCCCCTTATTTGCCATACATGTTAAGGACATTCTGCTTTCTACAGGAGACCAAACTGGAAGATGTGGGCTGCATGACGAGGTCTGACCGTGCAGATGTGGAATACAGGCACTGCCCCAATGCAGTGGGACCCATCAGGGAACAGAACTGCCCTCGTGCCATCAGCAGAGAGCAGCAGGAGACTGAAATGCGATGGCATTCCTGCAGCCCCCCCCTCCAAGAAGCCCCCCAACACCTCCCAGGCTCCGACCCCAGCTCTGCCCTCTGCTCCTCCAGACCCAACTCAGCACTCCCAGCACTGCTGGCAGCTCCAACCCGCTGCCTCCTGCAGCCCACGTACTCACACTGATGCTGGGTGATGGCCAGGACGAGGAATGTGCAGAATCCCACCACGGAGAGAGCTGAGAAGAGGATCCCGATGAAGAGGAAGAACCTCAGCCCTTTTAACCAGGTCCTCCAGTAATCCTGCACATACATCACATGCGTGATTAGGGCCCAGAGCGCCAGAACACCTGCTTGACCAGACAGCAAGGGCAGTCAGTACAGCACGCAGCACACCGCAGCACCGAGGCCACGAACGAACACAGCAGGACCACCTCCACCTCACGAGGCCGCAGATCCCCCCTCCCAACGCTTCGAGTGACCCCGAGATGACAGCTCCCATTGCTGCTGTGCTCCAGGAGCCCCACGGGAAGGAGACTTGGAGGTGGGGATGGTGGCTGTTTCCTGCCCCCCCCCAGCCCCACCAAGCAGCCCTCCCCCTGGCACCATTGACACCCACGCCATCGGTCTGCCCCGTGAGCTGCTGCCAGCACGCCCCGTTTGCTGCACAGCCCTTGGTTTGCAGAACAAACACTTGCCAGGCACTGAAGGCGAAGGCATGCCACGAGGCGAGGACCACGACTGCACAGATGGGAGGAAACACACGGCCCAGTTTTAATGGGCAAGTTTAACACAGGGTGCACCCAACCACCGCCAGCCTCACTGCTCACTCCATCGTTAGCTGCGCTTTCAGGCGGCTGAGCAGAAATCCCTGCTTTTCCAAGCCGTCCTCGAGTGCTCTGACAGACAGCAGCTGCTTTCAATGCGTGACCCAATTCCTTCCCACGTGAGCTCCCAGGGAAAAGACACCCAAACCCACAACGCTGGCGTTAAATGGGACCTATTCTCAAAGGACTGGGAGGTTTCTGATGGGGCTCCTGGAAGTGAAGGGGTGCAGATTGCAGCTCCCAGCTGCTGTCAGTGCGGGTCCGGCTCCCACTTGGGGCACAGCCCTCTCATCCAGTGTTTAAAGTGGATTAAATCCAGCTCGGCACTTCTGGGTCTGGATTACACAACCGGAGCCGTATCTGAGCACGCAGAGTCAGCTCTTGTTTGTTTATGGATGAAAAGATCAGTCAGAGAGCAGCAAAAGGCACTCCCTGGGCTCGGGTGTCCTTTCCATCACCACACTTCAGTACAAGAAAGACAGAGAGCTGTTGGAGAGGGTCCAGAGAAGGGCCACAGAGATGCTCAGAGGGCTGCAGCACCTCCCATATGAAGGCAGGCTGAGGGAGCTGGGCTTGTTCAACCTGCAGAAGAGAAGGCTGCGGGGTGACCTCAGTGCAGCCTTCCAGGACCTGAAGGGAGCCTACAGACAGGAGGGGAGTCCACTCTTTGAGCAGGGAGATAAGGAGAACGGTTTGAAGTTGAAAGAGGGAAGATTGAGGTTGGATGTCAGGGGGAAGATCTTTACCAGGAGAATGGTGAGGTGCTGAACAGCTGCCCAGAGAGGCTGTGGATGCCCCATAGAAATACATGGGGACCCCATAGTGATACATGGGGACCAGAGAGACCCCATAGAGACCCCATAGGGACACATGGGGAGCCCACAGGGATACGTGGGGACCATAGAGGTGCCCAGAGAGGCTGTGGATGCCCCGTCCATCCCTGGAGGTGTTGAAGACCAGGTTGGACAAGGCCCTGGGCAGCCTGGGCTGGTAAATGGGGAGGTTGGTGGCCCTGCCCAGCAAGGGGGTTGGGGATTCCTGATCCTTGAGGTCCCTTCCAACCCAGGCCATTCTGTAATTGTGTGATTTTGTTGACAGAAGGGAAGAAATGAGAGATGAGAAGCTCAGCAGAGGAAGAAGACACTTCAAGCCCCTCCAGCCCTCAGACCTGGGCTGTGCGCCGCTCCCCAGCACAGCATTTCCCTCTGCTGAAGTCACAGCAGTGTGAGCAAACCTCACATCGCCGCCTCGGAGCCACAGCACCGATGTGGAGCACCCCCAGAACGGAGTGCCCCCACCTGGCACTGCCGCCATCCAAACCTCCACTGCTGCTTTGCAGCCCTCCTTCATTTCCACGTCCCGCCTTAAGGAACAGCGGAGGGATGAGAAACGGACAGGACAACAGCACTGCTCCAACCCCAGCCTGCAGAACGCACCTCCTGCCGTCTGCCCCTGGATACGGTCACGACAGGCAGAGCTTCTCCAGGCTTCAAAGAGCGCATTGTGGCGCAGAGCAAAACAGCAGTGGGGAGGATGGCAGCCGAGCGGCGCTGCCAGCAGCAGCACTCTGCTGGGTTTGCTCTGCAGCCCGTTGCTTGCAGCCTTTCTGACCTCTAACGGAGCTGAACCTCCACAGAGGCAGCTCTTAGCCAGGAAACCCGGCGGTGGTTGTTGTCTTTTTGGGGTCTTGGATGAGCCACAGGAAACCCAAAAAGCCTGCAGGTGGCTCGGGGTGATAAAGGCCAACCTGCAGGTGATAAAAACCCATCACAGCGAAAGCAAAAGCTTCAGCTCCTCCCGGTATCCCTCAGCTTTGCAATGCCTTGAAGCTGCTGGTGGGAGGGGAGCTCTGGCTTTTGCAGTTGGCAAAACGAGCAGCTTCCCTGCAGGCTTTCGGATGAGTCAGCAGAATGCAGCTGAACTGCTGAGTCAGTGCTCCGCAAGCAAGGCAGTAAGAAGAGGCAGCAAGAAGGGGCAGCACGTGAGCTGTCAGCAGGGCTGAGCCCGGCCCAATGCCTGACACAGCCCTGGGAAGGAAGCTCAGCTGATCCCCCAACCCCACAGCAAGCACTTCCCGAAGCAGAGAAGCCTTGCTGACAGCAGCACGGCCTGCAGAGCCGGGTCACGAGGCCCTCAAGAACAGGGAATCCTTTCACCCCGAACTCAGCCAGCAAAAAGCCCATCACCACGTGAAACAGAGAGGAAGGAGACTCATCCAGCTCCAGCCATGTGATGCCCGCCTGTGCTGCAGGGGGACTCAGATCCTTCAGTGAAGCAATGGAGCTGGCAGAGCACAAGGTGTCTTTCCTTCCCCCCTCCCCCCCCTCTCCTCCCCTCTATAATCTTCTCTAAAATGGCAGAAAAGCGTTCCAAGCAGTCAAATGAGCACACAGAGATGTCTGAATCAGCATCTGCACCGGCACAGGGAGAGGCGGGCGGGAGGGAAGGGAGCAGGGCTCTGCTTTGGGAAAGCCCCAGAGCAAAAAGCCCACGTTTCACCCAACCTGCAGCATTACAGCTCAGCCCTTCAGCTGTGCCGCTTCGGAAAGCGCCTCCCTGAACCACTGCTGGAATGGGAGATCAAAGGTTGGCCATTGGAGGCGTGCGACGTTTGACCTGCAGCACATTCAGCTTCTCTCGCTCACCTCCATCTCCCCCACATCTGCCCCTCCTCCAGCCCTGCACCTCTGCCCTCCAGCAGGACTGCACTCTGCATTCACGCAGAGGGAAATGCAGCGCCTGCAGCCGTGGAGAAGCAGCGCCGCTCAGCAGCTCCCATTGCAGCACCGGCTGGAAATACCATCAGAAGCTCCGCAGCCTCGCAGAGCAGCGCTGCTCCGGGTGGATTCGCCCCACGCTCCGTGTCTGCAACGAGAGTCTGCAATGAGAGCTGCTGAATGAAACACAATGGAGGGATTTCCGACGCGGAGCAAACGGCGAAGGGCAACAAAAGGAGAACCTCATTGCCCAGAGCACACAAAGCTCCAGGAAAAGGAAATGGTCCAACCACCACCGGTACATCTGAGACAACGGGGACGGGTGGTTGTTTGCTTTGCTGGCGGTCAGCAGGAGCTCTGACAGCGCTTTTAATTCGTACTTCACATCCAGGAGTGCACCTGCAGTGCGCTTGGAAGGAGTTTAAAGAAGCTCTAAGAAGGCAAATTCACAGCTGGACCGACCCCAGCACGCAGACTGGCCCAGGACAGTGCTGACGTGCATCAACACTGTGCATATACAGACTGGGAGGAGCGGACCTCGAGAGCAGCCCTGCAGAGAAGGACCTGGGGGTCCTGGTGGGTGAAAAACAGACTGAGGCGGCTGTGTGCTCTTACAGCTTGGAAAGCCAATGGGATCCTGGCCTCCAGCAGCAGAGGGGTGGCAGCAGGGACAGGGAGGGGATGGTCCCTCTCTGCTCTGCCCATGTGAGGCCCCATCTGCAGCACTGCGTCCATATCTGGGGGCCCCCAATACAAGAAAGATGGGGAGCTGTTGGAGAGGGTCCAGAGGGGGCCATGAAGATGCTCAGAGGGCTGCAGCACCTCCCATATGAAGACAGGCTGAGGGAGCTGGGCTTGTTCAGCATGGAGAAGAGAAGGTTGCGGGGTGACCTCATTGCAGCCTTCCAGGACCTACAGGGAGCCTACAGACAGGAGGGGAGTCCACTCTTTGAGCAGGGAGATAACAGCAGGATGAGGGGAAATGGTGTGAAGTTGAAGGAGGGCAGACTGAAGTTGGATGTGAGGGGGCAGTTCTTTACTATGAGAGTGGGGAGGTGCTGAACAGCTGCCCAGAGAGGCTGTGGATGCCCCATAGAGATACATGGGGACCCCATAGGGATACGTGGAGAGCCCAGTGGGATACGCGGGGACCACAGAGATGCCCAGAGAGGCTGTGGATGCCCCGTCCATCCCTGGAGGTGTTGAAGGCCGGGTTGGATGGGGCTTTGGACAGCCTGGGCTGGGATTAAACGTGGAGGTTGGTGACCCTGCCTGTAGTGGGGGGTTGGAGCTTCGTGATCCTTGAAGTCCCTTCCAACCCAACCATTCCGTGATCCTATGAAGAGGCTTCCCCACTGCTGCTGGTGAGGCAAGCAGCGCTGCTGGCAGCGAGGAGCAGTGCAGCTGCTTCCCTGAGCTCAGAGCACGCTGCAGCCTGCCAGGACGCCGTGTACAGCACGGATGGGTGTTGTGGATCCCAGGGACAAAACAACAACGGCGTGAGGCCAAGGAGAGGCGTGTGCACACACAGGGGAGCTGCTCTGCAGCCAGCCTTCCTCTTCCTGGGGCTCGAAACACGCGCTGGCGGCGGCAGCTGACGGCAAAGGAGGAGAAAAAAACAAGCAAAGCAAAACAAAAACAAAACAAAGCAACCATTAAATAGTGCCTGGATGGTCCTGGAAAACACGAAGCCTACGGTGAGCAATGGGAACGCCTGCAGTGCTCGCAGAGCCCTCGGTCACTCTGCATCCGCACAGACCTCCTCAGCGTGGGCAGCACCCACCCCAAAAGGAGCCCACGCTTCACCACCGCACGTTCCTCCTGTCCTTTCTGTGCTGGGAAAGCTTTGCCTCCTCTGGTTGGCTCCCAGAAAGGGCGAAATGTCTCTTCCCGGGGTCCCAGCCAAGCGAGTGCAGCGTCAGAGGTTAAAAATGGGTTTTCCCTGCCCGGCTCTTCTGCCAAAATAGCTGAGGATCAACAGCGCAATATTTTAGGCAAGCAGCTCTCAAAGGAGAGGAGTCTGTGGAGTATCTGAGTGCCAGCTGGCTTTCATTTGGCCAACCCTCCCCACGGGCACGTGCTTTACGATTCATTTCTGCCTGGAGGAAAGCAGACGGCGCTGCATGGGCACACGGTGTGAAAAAGGGCATTTAGGACGAAGCCAACGTCGCGTTTCGCAGCCCTTCGGCAGCACCCGGAGGGATCCAGCCCTCCCCTCAGCACCCAGCACAACCCACGGCTCCCCCGTGCTCCCCTCAGTGTGCTGCCCTCCATTTAGGATGAAGGAACAGAAGGGCCACGAGGCAGAACTCAACAACATGCAGCACTGTGTGTGAAGCCCACCACGCTCTGCCCCACAGCTGCAATGCTTTCTGCGCATGCATCTCCCTTGCATCCGCTTTGCTATCTGCTCCGCATTGCATTCTCAAAGCACAAAGCTCTCTGCTCGGCCAGAAGGAACTGAGCAGCTTGGAAACAGCCCATAAAGTCTCCTGGAGGGGCTCAGGATGGGGCAGCAGAGCACTGAGATGAGGCCAGCATGGACTCTGGGATCGCTCTCCAGGCCCTGAGATTGCTCTGAGAAGATCAGGGAGCGGATGGCACTCAGTGCTGTGCGTGGAAGGGGTGGGGGGCTGTTGTTTATTGTGAAAGACGACCGGAAAGACTGGAAAGGTGGCTGCTCAGCATCTTAAATTGCGTGCTGCTGGCTTCACAGCCAGAGGTAATTGAACTTAAGTGGAAAGATTAAAGCAGAGGAGACGGTAAGGAAGAAGGGGAGCATGCAGGGACATCCCAGAAAAGAACACCCCCAGTGAACCAACAGCACGTCAGGAAGACGTTCAGTAAGGCAGACTGCAGCCTGCAAGCACACAGAAAGAGAACACGGGCACAGGAGAGGCAATGGGAGAACCAGGAAGATAGTTGAAAGCAGAGGACTGTGTCCGAGTGGAGTCATGGCAAAGGCTGCCAGGCAAAGCCTCAGCTTAATGAGAACGACAGCAATTAGAAACTTCTGCAAAGCTGCCAATCACAACAGCCTGAGCCGTCTTCTCCCCCCCCATATGCATAATAGTGAGACTGCAGCTCACACCACGGCGCTCAGAGCTGAGCAACAGCAGAAAAGGGCCCGAAAGCAAAGGTGTGTTTGGAAGGAGAGGGCCCACAGAGGGCAGCAGGCACAGCTCCACCACTGCTCTCTGCTCTCCCCACCCCAGCGCTGGAGCTGTGCCCCACGGATGGGGGAGAGGCTGCTGTCCCACCTGCGCTACCCCGCACAGCATGCAGGGCACCGAGCAGGGCCTGCAGTGAGCTCTGCCACGTTCATTCACACTGCAGGAAGTTTCAGCAGCTCACCCACTTCCTTTCCTGCCATCCTCTGCCAGCAGAAACGCATCGAAGTCAACGCATGGCGACTAAAAGGTGCACCAGAAGCAACCCAAGCGGACTCCGCTCTCACCTAAGAGCCCATCGTGCCCAACCACAACGTGCACCTCCTCCCACACACCGGGACTCTTCCTCAGAGCAATCTTACTTCAGCTTCAGAGAGAAAGAAGAGTGAAACAGGCCTTCCTTTCTGTAAAGATTGCTCCTCCACAAGCACGCTTTGTGCCCACTTTGCTCTGCTGCGCAGTGAGTGGGGCTGCTGTGATGGTGAGCAGGGAGCTGAGGGCACAGCTGGACTTCAAAGGTCTCAAAGGTCCTTTCCATGCACGCGTGGTTGCTCCCATTCCTTCCCGGCCCCTGCCTCGCTGGTGAGGTAGAATGCTACGCAAGAACGAGGAGTGGGAATGCAAAGCTGAAATCCCATTGCAATCATATGGGGGAGAATTCCACCTCCTGCAACACCAGGAGGCAAAACGCGATGCAGAAGGGCAGGAAAAAGCAGCCGAGAACCTAAGAGGAAAGGAACCTCCCCAGACGGCTTTGTCATAACAGCAGAACACACTGAGAGCCTTTCTGACTTTCCTTAATGTGTTCCCCAGGCCTTGAGATCCCACTGAGACTCCCGATGGACATTTCAGAGATGTCTGAGTGCACGCAGCGCGCACAGAGTGCAAACCAGCAAATGACCACTTGCTTTTGATCTCATTTTTTGCTTACCCTGACCCAGCATTACCTTCACTGGCTTGAACTATCTGGTAACCAATCAGCACACAAACCTCCTCCTGCCAGCAGATAATAACCTAAGCGACTCCAGCACCACCAGCACAGGATGCTCTCTCCCTCTGCTTTCTCACCAGCTTCCTTCTAGAACACAGCCTCCAGAAATCCCTCTGTGAACACAAAGACAGTGTATACAAGCAGTGTAGAACATGACTTACTTCCCCGTGCGTTGCTTGGGCCCTTCAACACTCCAGCTTTCCCTGCACCACCGAGTAAAGCACGATAAGCACACTGGAATCACTCAGCTTAACTCCAATTCCAGCTGGAATCGAAGCTTCTTTGGAAGAAGGGGGTGAAGGAGCTGAGAGAGCTGAATGGCAAACGCAGAACAACGGCGTGCACTGCAGCCAGCCGGGCAGCAGGAGGCATCCTGAGGTGCACAGGGCAGAGCTGGCATTGCTCATCACTGAGTTTCACCTCACTTCGTGCTCTTCCTCCAGCTCCACAAAAGCCCTGAGCTGCTCAGCTAACAAAGTGAGGCAGGGCTACGATCTCCTCCAACCCAATGATTAACGAAGATCCGCGGATCTGTTTTGGGCCACCAAATCTCTGTGGTTTCAGCGTGCACCTTACAGCTGGAGCCCTGCGAGACAAGCAGCTCGCACGCCTACGTCAGAGCACCTGCCCAGATGTTCCCCATGGGTACAAACCTCAGGAGGGTGGCACTCTCCTTTTCCTCCCCTGAAAACACAGAGCACATATGAACGCTGCTTCCCAGACCCGAATTTCCCTAGCAAAGCCAACGTGAAACCTGCAGTAAAATCCACCCCTGGGTAACAAAGCTGGCTGGCACTTGGGGCTCACACCACACGCACACAGACAGTGTGACCCCTGGCATTCCCAGCTGCAAGCACACCCCAAAGTGGCCAAAGCCACCCCCTCAATAGCACAAGAAGCTGTGGAGAGCACCCAAAACACCACCGTGCGCCCCAAAACCCACCTGTCCCCATCCTACCTGCAGCCTCGCTCTCCCCATGCCACCAACCCCAGCTTTGCCCCCCTTTCCCATCCAGATTTAAGGCAAACGCCCCCCCCCCTTCACCCCCCACTGTGCCCCCCAGCACTGGGGGAAGCAGAGCTATGCAGGGCAGTTTACCCAAGGCGTTTTGGGGGTGCTCCAGGGCCTGTGGGCAATGGGGAGGG
>PPHD01027314.1:0-10304 GCA_002909625.1 Bambusicola thoracicus
ATCAAGTGCTGCCCCTGAACAAATGACCCTGACAGACCCTATCTGGCATAGTCCATGACACAGACAATCTGTAAATAAATTCAAGTTGACTACCTTCCTTAAAAAAAGCCAGTTCAGAAAATTGCATGCCTAAGTATTTGAAAAGTCATGTTGATATACTGAGGCAAACACAGTTCAAAACTATGTTATTTGGGCTGTTTTATAAGAAGACATTAACCCATACATTAAAAAATGTTTATCTTGCCACAATGTTTTTTTGTTTGTTTGCTTTGAAAATAATCAAAATCTGTATGCAAAGATGTCACACTATTACTCCTTGCAAGTTACTTTGGCTACCCTATTTTCACAATGTCATCATTTCTACCATTCCTGCAACACATTCTTTTCATCCAAAAGCTGTTAAAAGTGCTCAGCTCGGTTAACATAGGCATTCCTTTATCTGACACCAGTGATTTTTACCAGGTCACTGGTTTAATGCCTTTAAGCCCTTTATAAATTAATCATCAGTGCGGTCAAATGATTTTGTCAACTTCATAACAGTATCTGCAGTTTTGAATAACTGGCTCCCAATGGAAGATCTGCTATGAAAGGCTTTTAACAATTAAAAAAAATAGAATTAACCCTTATGGGCAAGAAGATATCTTCAGAACTGCTATTATCGCTATGCTATACCTCCACTTACAGACGACAAGGCCTGAGGAAGCACAGCACATATTTACCCCATGGTAAGTGAGGCATTTCCACCTCTTTGGAATACATCAGGAGTTAAAGACTGCCTCCCGCAGCCTCCCCCTCCGGACCAAATCCAGAAAAGCATTTCAGTCTGAGGTAGTCCCTGATGACCTCAAGTAACAATATACACTTTTAAAATTGCTCATTGTTTAAATGCTTTACGGATCAAACCATATCCCTAGCTCCTGGACGAGAACAACAAAACAACAACGAAAAATAATCATGAATTCACGCAAACATACAAGCATTAATTTAACACTGAAATTGTCTGCTTAACACTACTTTTTTTGGGGGGAATGGGTGTTAAGTAATAGAACTGGAATCTCTTCCAGAAATCAAATTTCTTCTAACAAGAATTCCATAGAGCCCTTAATTCTATTAAAAAAAAAAAAAAAGAAAAGAAAGAAGTTGCCCACGTGGGCCTAAAACTGCTAAAACAGTGCTTAGATAAAATAAATTCCTTGGACTGGTGGTTCTCATGACCTGTGAAGAATTTCTAGAGTGAAAAACAATTCAAATTATTAAACCTTTCAGCACTCCAATAGCGTCTGCTTTTATTTGATGAATACTACTGAATTTTGGGAGCCAGTCCTAAAAAGACGCCTGAAAACATACCAGCGTAGGTGGCATATAGAACCCAATGATCTGCAAGTACTTCTATTTGGGTCAGAAATCACAACCAGGCAAAGTTGCAGATTTCCAGCCCTTGACAACACTGCATCTCCCCAAGGAGGAAGGGCGCAGGCAGGATGGTCGTGTGACCTCGAAACACCGAGCTAAGTCACAAGTCCACATTGCAGGACTGCTCCAGGGAAGTTGTGATGTTATTAAAGCAAGACAACAGGAGAAATATTGCCAGAAGCACTACTACTACAGTAAGCATTTATGGGAGAGGGAAAATTGAAAGAAACAGAAGCAGCGCAGTTGGCAGTGAAAATTGTGACATAAAATGTATAACCAGCTTGGCAATAGGAAAAAGACAATGTATATATAAACAAATTGCCATTATAAAGACAATGACTGAGTGCATGATCTGTATTTTTGCAAGATTCCCACAAGTCAAGGTACAACATAGTTCAGGTATCAAGGAAGTGTACACAGATGTATCCCGTGTTTTACAGTTGTGCTGGACAAAGGTTAAAGTACTTTTTCATTTTATCAGCTACATATTTAGTAACTGTGGAATTGTCTGTAAAGCTACAGGACTCCAGAACAATCAAGAGCAAAGTAGGAATACTAATTACAGGGACCACTAAGACCTTATCACAGTTTCTATAAAGCTGTGTAAGAAAAAAATTGTTGCTTTATATATAGAATAAAACCCATGCAAAAAATATTGTCTTCTGCTATAACTGCTGTAAGATTCTGAGTCTGACCAGAGACTACTGATATCAAAGACAGAATGCAATATTAGAAGATATAAGAAAGTTTAAGGCAGTTTATCTGATGCACATTGCTAATCCTGCCCTCCCCCACACTCATTCCTACTTTTCTATTAGTTTGACAAGGTGATACTCTATGATCTCTTTCAATTAAAAAAACAGCACACTTAAACTTGTTGATAGACACGCTTCCAAAAAAAAAAAAACCACCAAAAAAACACAACAACCCAAGTTCAACTAAAGGCACTCTCAGATGGCATGGGCACTGAATTAGTTTCCTAGTCACAACTGTTCTGTTGAAGCTTCAATACCGGAGAGGGAAAAAGGGAAGGAGATGGAGGGTAAGGGCAAGTCTACCTGTTTTGATTTGCCTTAGAGGAGTTGTGGGCTACAACCTCTGTAAAAAAAACACAGCCAGTACAGTACTTTCTACTGCACAAAACAAAGCATATTCAGTTCACAGAACTGTTTTAGTGGTAGAATCACTCGCTAGCAATTTATATCCTGTTGTTGCCAGCAAGTGCTAATAATCACCAGAATTCAGATTCCAGCTACACTTGTCAGCACTTCAGTTTCTGGCAAACATTACAATGATATTATTTAGACACTTGCAGTCCAGACAGATTAGGATTGCAGGCTGAAGTACATTGCACTATAGTGCTCTTTATGTTTACCCTCTTACAGCCTTACCCCATATCTTAGCAACTGATGTTTCAAAAGCAGTATGCATTTGTACTTGACATTAAAGAAGAATTGCTTCCAAAACCATCTCAATACTAGCTTCCACAAAGCAGTCACTTGCATAATGCTTCTATAATAAGTTTCAGCCAGTATGTTTGATAGGTAGATTACTTCAAGGACATTCAAAATAAGGTACACACCTTTATTTCCAAATTTAGCACTTGGAAACAAATTATCACACCTGTACTCTGAAAATCTAGAGAAATTTGTAGATTTCTGAGTTTAGTTTGTGTGTTCTCTGCTCAAAGATCTGGGAAAAGAATGAAAAATAATAATCCAATGTGAGAAGATTCCCAGAAACTTGAAGCCAGCTTCATCGTGAGCGTAAATCAGAACAGTTCTGCTAAGTTTTGGAATGCAACATTTCTTATAGGAATAAACGTCTGCCTTTGTGCTTATTTCCCAAGCCATGCAAAATATTTATGATAGATGGAAAAAGCAGTTTTTCCATTCAAATACAGAATATTTCAATATAAGACCTCAAAATTCAAGAAGAAACATCAATGCAATGACACACATCTGCACCCTTGTAGCTATATGGCCATCCCTGTTGAAATTTCATCTTTAAAATCCTACCAACCTCATCACCCACCTAGTGAAGGTAGCTGCTTTTCTTAACCCAAATCATATCTAAGAGAATGAGTAGTAATATTTAAACAGATAAAGGAAGACAAAAGCTTCTGTCTTGACTGTAAGTTTTCATTTTTTGAAAGTTTAAATCTCTATGCAAGTGCAATGCTAGGAAAAAAGTTTTCAAACCCTGCATAAAATGAAATGCGTACAACTGTTTCATATGCTTTGATTTCCCAGAACCTATTGAACTACAGATGTCCTGACATTCAAATAAATCCAACTCCTGTTACAGCCAACAAGAGTTGCAACTGAATAGGAACTACAATATCATAAAATGCCAGAAGGTATTTTACTTTATATTTTAAATTTCTATTTGCCGCAAATTTTCCATGCCTTAGCAGGCTGTGTTTTCATAGGATTTAGCCATTTCTTTTTAAAGCAACAAAATATTTGGAGACTTTGAAATTCACTGCAAGAAAATGTTTCTAAATTTGAGTGCACAGGGTATTAACAACCATCACTCTGCATCTTACACAGTCTTTTAAACCACAAAGCAACTGTCACTTCAGAAGGATAGCTGTCTTATATCGACACCAGAGGAATCACAGCGCAGTAAGACAGTAACAAGTTAACACGTTTCAAGTAACAGCACTGTTTCCTTAAATTCAAACATTTCCCAATGAGACAGACTGACTTATCTTAGCTATTGAGTAAATAGCTTCTTTACATTTGATGGGCACTCAGAACACTTCAGCAAGCTTGCATCGCCAGAGTGAGCTTTACACATTATTAGTTACTTTTCAAACAGCCACTGAACATCTTCCAAAACCTATACTTTCTTCTGCTCAGCATCTATGTTTCAGTACTGACAACAATTAAAAAAAAAAGAAGTATTTGGACAAAAACCCCAAAGATGCACTAAAGTCATTCTGAATGACTCCAAGAGGTCTTTGGATCCATAGTCCTTCACGGGTGCAAGGGTTCAGCCTGATCTACATTTATACATTTGCAGCTGTGATACTAGTTTACAATTTTCTTACCAAGTAATATCACTGTCAGACTTATGCTGGTATATCACTATTCTCACTACAGACACTGTTGTGTAGGTGAGGCAAAAGTAGCATAGAAATAGTAGCATTCTCACAGGGTAAGGAGTGTCATAGAGTGAACCTCTTTCACATTATCCATGTGGGTGAAAGCAGCATTATTCAGACAACTGCACAAGCATGCAGGAGCTGCGGGTCCCTGCTCTGTACTCTGGCCAGTACATGAAAGAGCCAATACAGCTCTGCACATAAAGCAGCAAAAGCAATGTGCTGTAGGAAAAGCAACCATTGCAGGAAGGAGAGAAAGTACACACTTCACCTGCTGAAGGCAATGCCTCCCCTCAGTTGTCCCTAGGGCATTCACCCCGTGAATAGATGGTACAGAAAAAGCACTTGGACTGCATTACTCAGCCACTATAATTCTGCAGCCATTGAGTTACTTGTTCAGAGTGATTTTCAAGTTACTGGACTGGATATAGTCAATTTGCCTTTTTTAGCTCTATCTTCTTCTATCTGTTCACTAGTAGCTCCTTTTCTAGCTTATTTGTGGACTGCATAATATGTCATTTGGCAGAGAAGGTTACGTCCTATCATGTTGCAGAAAGTTGCTATGAGATTATCATCACAGCTGTCAATTCACACCATGTTCTAGCTCATGCAGTATTCAAGCTGTTCAGATCTGCACTGCTAGTCTGAGTAGCAGAGTTCACAGAGCACCAGCCTTATATCATGCATTAGATTTGTTGATCAAATGGTTTTTACTGCAGAAGCACACAGTACCAATTCAAATTAAATTCAAATGAAGAAATATACTACAAAAGATTCTTTCTGCATCTAGCACTCCCCATCTTTTACTCTCACTTTCCCACCTCCAGTTTGTATCTCTGCTTCTCATGGCATTTCTCTTTACATTCATACAGCCAACTGCAAGCCTCTCACAGGTCTGCTACCTGACTTCACCCCAGGGAAAGTGGATAACTGCAACAAAATTTGACCCAAGAAATTTCCCTCTGGACCATGTCCTGTACTTATTTGTCCCCTTGCCACAGCAGCTGAAAATATTAGACTAGAAAGTGAAACAGAATTTCAATAAGGTAGAATACATAATTTATCTTTATAACAGTCTATCATCCAGCTACATGACAGGTTATCAATATTCACCATGACTTCAAAGCAAAAAAAAATTATTATTGGAGATGAACAATTGAGACACTTAGCATGAATAGCTCCAGTGGTCATGCCAACTACCCATGTGACACATTTGGTCAGACAGTAAAATTTATGCTCCAGTCATAGACAAGACTACCAGCCCATAATAATAAAGACAACTTCAATGATGCCAGAGTTGTTTTACAGGGCTTCCATGTATACTCTGCCTGCTCAGAATAGCTCAGAACTCTATGAGCTATTTCAACAGAGGGATAGAGTGTTTTGCTGCAGTTGTTAATATTCTTTATACAAATTCTGTCCAAGATTGCCTTAAGGAAAAAAGAAACAAAACCCTAAGATTGGAGTCCAGATAGATTACCATTGGACACACATAGGATATGAAATACAAAAGGGGTCTTGCTAGCAAAACACCACCCACAAGCAAAATAGAAGGGCCAGGAGGTGGATAGAGCTCCAAAAAAATAAAATTTATCATCACCTCTCTAGTGATCCCAGCAGTATCATCCAAGCAGAAAATAATCAAGTATCCTTCATTCTGTTTTATTGCACCTAGAAGAGTCATATGCCTTCACTCAGTAGTAATCCTAACTTTTCAGGTCACGCAGTAACATCCAAACTATGTTTGCCTGGGACAAAAAGAAATGCAGTGTAACCTAATTTGATGTAGTTTGGAAACAAAAGCCTGACTAGAGAAACCACAGTGAATACATAACAAGGATATGAAGCAGGCAGGTATACTAATGTTTTGTCATGACAGTAAAGCTGCTGCACTCACATGAAACTGAAAATAAAAAGCATCTTTTTCCCTCCCATCCAAAAAAGTACATTCATGTTGTGGCAATATATTAAAAAAGAGGAAAAAAGGAAATAAAAGGTGAAGCCTCAGGCACACCTGCAGGCTTCTAAGGCCTTCTGAATGTCGTGAGGTAAAAATTTTGGCGCCACCTTCACCCACGAAATCGGCATGTTCCACACATCATCTTTTTTTATTTTGAAGAAAATAAACTGAATTACCTGAAGGCCTTTTCCAAAAGGCACCAAGTTAACCTCACACACATTGCCAGCCTCCTCCTGCCAGCACTCCCAACAGGCTGAAGTCCGCTGCCCTCTTCAGCAGGGCTCCTGGTCAGTCACGACAGCCTGCTGAGGCCATCACAGTGCTGGCAGGGAGGGCTCTCCTCAGGAGGACCATCCTCATCATTGCGCCTGCTCACAACACCCATTCCCAAGGATCCGGGCTGCCAGACTGCATGCAGAGAGGGTGAGGCAAGCCACAGGCAGATAGCTGGGGCAGGTGGTAAGCAGTCTCCACAGCAACAGCCGCATTGAGCAACAGCAGGGGAAGGTGATGCATAACCCCCGTTCCCAGATAAGCACTCTCTAGCCGAGACAAGCATGCACAAAACATGTGCTGAATTCTGGCAGGGTCACTTCCTCAGACCATTCCCTCCCACAGGTCATCCTGCCCTTTGCTGCTTCCCTAAGCACCCACCTCAGAAAGATCTTCGCCACCACAAGGCAGAACCACGCCATTTCTTACCCACAGTCCTAGCTCAGGGCCAGCAACCATGAGATGAGGAGCCATGTGCCCCTGAAAGCAGTTTTGTGACCCTAAGCCTCTCACTGGGCAGGGGGACTGAGGCAAAGTCTGGTACTGCTGAGCCTAACCAGGCCACAGAGAAGCCACTCAACAATCCTCTGATCTTTGTCAACGATTGTATTAGGCCATCCGCTTCAGGCATTTTCTGTGCTTTCATGCAATGCCCTTCTCCACAGCAACTGTGTGCTCACAACTGGACTTTTCTATGGAAAGAGCAACACTGAATCATTTCAGTGAGGGGCCTCACTCAGCAGGAGCCAGAGGAGGAACATGCAGTAGCCACATTAGAAAGAAAGGTAAGTGAATAGGAAGAGTGTGAAAAGCAAGGTTCTAACAAACAGATAGAGAGAAAAAAGCAGACCCATGACATATTTTTTATAAGCACTCTGCTAGCAAACATTAGTAAATAGCATAGTATAAATAGTTTGGAGAGAACAAGCTATTCCCTTTAGAGGCTTGAGGTAAAAAAAAAAAAAGCTGAAGACAGACAAAACCGCGTGTAAATGGTTAGCCAGCCTGCATTAGATGTAACGGCTCCTTGAGGTGACCTGCAGCCAAGTGCACCCATGAACCACACAAACATTTATTAATCAAGGATTTCTTACAGTATTTCTTTTCAGCCACTTAGTTATCAAATTCTGAAAAAAAACCCCACAAAATTGGTACTATAAAAGTTATCATCTCCAGAATCTGTTTAACCAACATTTTAAAAATTAGTACAGTATCAAAGAGTACCCCTCACTGACATGCAGTCCCATGAGCAGCACACAAAAAAAGCAGCACAAAAGCAGAGCTGACTCAGATCCTCAACTGCCAAGAGGTAGGACAGAGTTAACAACAAGGCCAAAAAGGCTGATTTGGATGAATAGGTAAATCTAAGAAGAACACAGTTTCTTCAACCATTTGTCAGTGGCCTTTAAAGTATACTGAACTCATCACTCTGCCTTTCAACTGACGTAGCTGCTGACTCAACTTTTACTGCAAATCTTAAAAAGTGATGAACCTTCAGGGCAAGTTTGCCAATCCAGAAACTTGTGGAGTTATTGCACAATTAGCTTGTGAGATTAAGCTGTCACAGATTATGAAGAGGATTAACCACTAGAGTATTCAAATACATATTTATTTTGCTTAATCCTTTTTTTTTCTTTTTTTTTTTTAAATGTGCAGCAGGGGCATTTTCGCTTTTCCTACTCCTACTTTATGCTTACCTGAAGTAAGCCAGATATGTGTTATCTGGTACAAAAATAAACCTCAAGCCTGAAACAAAACACGAACTTTCCCATGGGAGTTCTTTAAGCTTCATTAAGTATACTCTTGAAGAGAAGGTGGATTAAGAGGAAAATGCACAACTCACTTCAGTAAGATCAGCAGACAAAAGCAAGGCAGAAAGTAGGTTGTTTTGTTTTTAAACAGCAATAAATATTCCTATAAGTGTCACAATTTTTTCTCCTTTCCTATTAAAAATTCTGTGAAGCATTGTAATTTGACTTCAGTCAGTTCAGTAGAATAGCACAGTGACATTACACAGTCCTTGCAGTACAAATGAAGAAATGTCCTTTATACAGAGTATTTTCCCTTATATTTCACACTTCAGCTTGTAAGTAGATCCATATACAACATCTACATCCAAACAGCCAACATACAGGCAATGTCCCAGCATCACATACAGAAGAGTAACTAGCCCAGATCAGATCTTGGAAAGGAAAACTGCTGCTAGAAAATTCATTCACAATCGCACAGACTCTAGTTAATTCACCCCGCATTTTACTTCTGTAAATCACATATCAACAGGTAATAACAGAAACATCTGTTCCTCACCCCCACAAGAATTCAAACACCTAAAATCAACACTTTTCAAGATCTGAATGAGACCCTAACCTTAGCAATGCCATTAAGAACAAAGCAATATACATACATACAATATATACACTAATAATTGAGATATTCAGCATTTTCTAATCATATACAAGCTTTAAAAATATTACTGTATCTACTTAATCCTCTGTCCCAGTTTAATACTGATCTGATCTACAAGTTTTTCAGTATTGCTGAGCTGTATCCCTTGAAGTAGCCTCACTTCAGTAGGAATGGAAATTGCTTTTTGCACTATGTAATAAAATTTCTTACAGTATCTTATGAAAGATAAAATAACATACAGTTGCATAAACAAAGAATCAGAAGTCTAATGAATAATTTCAGAAAAGTTTTAATCTTAAACAAATTAATGAGAATATTCCAGAGGGGAGGCTCACTTGAAGCAAGTAGATGATGAGAGAACTGGAGAGAAAAGGCAAAAGGAACACATGACCACTGGTGTTATTGATCTTGATTTCCTTATGCAGTCCATAAAATACTCCTTTAAAGGGTTCACCAAAGAACACAAGATCAATCCTCTACCACATAAAGCAGAACTGGATTTAATATGTATTTTAAGTAGTAATTGACTATTAAATCTTTTGGGCAAATAAACTAAACTTAATTAAAGAAGATAATATCTTTAACCAAGTGGCCACAGAAATGATGGAGCAACATGGGCAATTGAGCATACACATCAGAAATAACCACCACCCTTAAGGTAGACAAACAAATTGATTTTCTGCTTCTGTGAAGCCTAACAAGTGTTTTTCTAACAAACTTGCTTCCCAAAACACTATCAGACAAAGTACCATGCTGATCGAATTTATTTCCTCCATTTAAAACAAACAAACGACAGCAGCAAAAACCAACAATAAAAAACAAACAAAAACACCAGACGTTTATCTTTCAAACCTGGTATCATATAAGGATTATCAGACCTCTAAAAGCTCATCAGCTGGTAGATACTGTGGTAGGAAGTTTCTTTTCACTCTCATCATAAAAGATGCTTCTAAAGATACTGTCAAACATAATGTGATGATTAGAAATGATTGACTGGCTTTCTGCCATCATACAATGTACTTGCTCAAAATTTATTTCTCATGCGACCTTATATGTGTAATAAGGATAGACGTATCCAGTACAGAATTGACAAAACATCATTTTTCCTCTTTGCTGAGCTAGCTTTTTTTCTTTTTTTTTTTT